>OZJO01019642.1:0-12650 GCA_900406225.1 Acrobeloides nanus
TATGATAAAAAGTGATCTTTATAAAAGTTGTAGATCTTGCTCTCAGGAATCGAAATGAGTGTTCGCTTATCGGATTTGAAAAAATATTTGTCGAAATATCCGCAAAATAAATTTAGCGTCCTAAATTTGGGACCATCGTAATATATGGGTTAATGAGGAATGCTTTGGGTTTTACAATTTTAGAATTCTCTTTGGTGGATAGTTCATCTTGTTATCGATCATTTAGTAGCTCCTATGTTTGTATTTTTATTTGAAGGAATCCCAACAGAGAGCTTTTTCATAACTATATCATATTTTTTGGCGCAGTATTTTGTGTTTGCGGATTTGTTTATTAGTGTGTTAATTTCGTTGAACCGGCTTATAGCTATGATTTTTATAGTGAATTATGAAAAAGTATGATTTTTCTTATACGTTAAAGTCCAAACACAAGACTAATGTTATGAGCTTGAACCATAGGTTCTGAGGGCGCCGGATTGTTTGGGGACGGACATTTGGGGATGTGACATTTGGGGACGGACATTTGGGGACGGACTTTTGGGAATGTGACATTTGGGGATGTGACATTTGGGGACGAAGAAACATGATGAAGGCGAAATAATTGAGGAATGAAAAATATGAGACATTTAAAGCTCTCTGTACACATTTAAACTCGTTTCTGTATGTATAATAAAATTTTATTTAAAAAAACCTAAACTTCGTCCCCAAAAGTCCGTCCCCAAATGTCACATCCCCAAATGTCCGTCCCCAAATGTCACATCCCCAAATGTCCGTCCCCAAACAATCCGGCGCCGTTCTGAGCACCGTATCCGGTCACTTGGCCGACTGAATTTTTGTACTTAATTTGAATTTAAATTATATTTTTTGTGGATAAAATGCTTGTTTGTATGATGTCAAACTTAATGAAAAGTAAGGTAATATGAGTTTTCAACTTAATAAAAAAAATTTATATCAAACTTTTATTTGCCGCATAAAAAATGATAACTAGAAAAAATCATGTAAAGAATTAGACTGTTAGCCATATTTTGTAGAAATTGAATGTATTCACCGCAAGTTTAATCAATCAATTAACTGTATGATTGTAGGATTCATTTCTTTCGAGCTTCGATAAGCTGTCAAGTCTTTTTGGGCTTATAGATCTCCAAAAAAGCACAAATTTAACGTGAAAAAATTAGAACATAAGCAAAATTTTTTATAAAAAATCAAATTTGTTTCGGACAATTGTTCGATATGGAAGGAGAAAATAAACAACTTTTTCTTATTCACTTTTGAGCAGGCACAAATTTATTCATTAAAAGCAAGTGGAAGGAAGCTCGCTTACGATGAAAACCTAACCAGAAAATCAATCAATAAACTCAATTAGTTCTTTTTGACATCATACAAGCAAGTATTTTATGAATAAAATTCTAATTCAAATTGAAGTACAAAAGTTCAGTCGTCCAAGTGACCGGATTGGCCAAATGACTTAGTCGGTTAAGTGACCGGAAATCCTAAGCACGACTAGAGATGTTACATCCCCACTCAGAAAGGGGGTAAATATCGTCATACCTCAAAAAGTGGGTTGGTATCACTTACGCACTCACATTTGCGCAGCATCATTTGTGCATATACACCTGCGCAAGGACATTTGCGAATGTACATTTGCGCATGTAACATTTGTGCATGGACATTTGCGCATGAACATTTGCGAATGGGCATTTGCGCATGGACATTTGCGTAGCGTCATGCGCATATATACCTGCGTAGCAACATTTACGCATGTAACAAAACTACCAAATAAATCCTCAAAAGTCCTTCCGCAAAAGAGTTGCATGCACAAGTGTCCATTCGCAAATGTCCATGCGCAAATGTTCATGCGCAAATGTTGCATGCTAAAATTTATGTTTGAAAAGCATAGTTCTAAGTCCAATTCTAGGATTAAGCCTAACGCCTAAACCAAATCCTAAGCCTGAATTTAGATCTGGAAAAAAATCTTCCCTATAGGCTTATTTATCGTCTTTATCCTTCCGTTCGCTTTTACATGGGAACTTTGGCCTGACTGGATAGCAAAATGTATGCCTATAAGCCATGCGATGGATGGTCAAGTTGTTGTTATTATACGAGCAACGGCTGAATGGAGATACGGGGTTAGCTTTAATTTTTTGCGCAATAAAAGAATTTAAGTGGCTTCCTCTATCAAACTGGATGTCTATAGTCATAATATCATCTGCATTTGTTAATGCTATAATAAATGGTATTAGTATAGTTCTACTAGTATTAAGGCGTAAAAAAAGTAAAAAAAAGGTTTTTACTAAATCTAGTCAGCAATCGTGGAATAGAGAAATACGACTTTTTGTAGTGTCATTTAATATGTTTTTGTCCCAGCTTTTACTGGGGTTAATCCAGGTATTATTTGGGCTATTTTTCCGTTAATTTCTCATTTTTAGCTCGGATATTCCATGCAATTTTACTATGGGGCTGAAATCTATAGATTTGTTATCGACTATTGTTGCTTGGCTCCCACTTGGGCACTCATCATCATTAATAAAGATTTAAGGAATTGTATTTTTAGAAATAAAATTCCTTAAATCCTCTCCATCAATTCTTCAAATTCGTCGTTAAATATAGGTTCAGACATATACTTTAATGTTGGATCACCTTTATTTTCCATCGTGTCTTCCATGACATTATACAGATCTGTTTCACGCTTACTTCTATTCGAATTACTACTTCTTATTTTTGAAGCTTTTCGGCTAAAATATACAGCAATTTGTTGAGGATTCAAACGATCTTCTATACGAAAGCGTTTTGTGCCATCTGTAAGGCTATATTCCATGAATCAGGGCCAGGAAAGCATTTTCAGAGTTTTCTGATGCGCAGACCTACGAACTCTCGAGAAATGTCGTTAATTATTGGATTATTCAATAATTTTCCAGCTTTTCCTTTTTCATTGGACTTTTGAGGAAATGATCCTGTTAGGAGTAACTTTTTGCGAGGATTCAATTTTGCGCACTTCAGAAAAATGATTTGACAACATTTAGGAAAAATTATGGGTCAAAAAATTAATTTTATGTGATTTCTCTATCAGCAAAGCAAGTTCATGGCTCGATTCTGGACATAGTCGATTCCTTGCATAAGAAACCCCTAGAAAGCCGGTTTCCGACCAAAAATTCGCATATTTAGAAGGTTTAGCTAATCTAAGGTTATATTCACTGAATCAGGGACAGGGAAGCATTTTCAGAGTTTTTTGATGCGCACAATCGATTCCTCACAAAATGTTACTGCTAGAAAATTGATTCCGAAGCTACTGAACTTGGGAGGGAGGCCACTTAACGTGACCCCTAAGTCCGAAGTAAAAAGCGCCACAATTTTTACCGAAACACACCCCTAGCGGTAAAAATTGACGCGAAACACGCCGGTGCCATTATTTTCAAATCAAAATCTTCGAAAACCTATGAATTTTCGCAATTTTTAAATAAAACAACTTTTTTGATATTTATTGATTTTCAGCGTTAAAAATGGCGCACCCACTTTAGGAATTAAGAGATATGACTCTTCGAGACTTGATTAATAAGCTAAATTTGTCTGATGATGAATACAAAGATTGACTGAAGTAAAAATTTTGGCGCTTCTTACGGGGCTATGTTTAAGGATCAGGCCACTCAGTTACAATCATATGAAAAAATGATATATTCAGAAAGATCATTAAAAATTGAGAATTTTTTGTTTTTCGGCACCATCTGTTTTATATTGAACAACTTTGCTAATTTAAGTTTGCGTAAAAAATTATTTTCTCTGATCAAAAATGCAAAATAATTTTACATTCATGCAGGTTTTCGTTTCAATATTCAGAAATTTAAACTTATTTTGCATTTTTGATCGGAGGAATCATTTTTTACACGAACTTAAATTAGCAAAGTTGTTTCGCATAAAATTCTCTGTCGATTGATGCTATTTTTTCACGATTTTTCAGCAAAAAATTTTTAAAAAGTTTGATTATTACAACGAAAACATGTACACGAGTTCATATTTTCAAATGCATTTATCTCGATGGAGAAAACGATTCAGATGATGCCGTAAAAACAAAAATTGCTCAATTTTTCATGATCTTTCCGAATACATAATTTTCACTTATGATTGTATCTGACTGGCCTGGTCCTTTAAATGGCTCCTCTCCACGTTCAGTAGTTCCTTGATTTCCGATTAAAAATTTGCATATTTGGAGATTTTCGCAATTTTGAAGCCGGAAACTTTTTGAACAACCAAAATATCAATGTTTTGTAAACCCTTATTATAGCACTTATCTTAAAAACTTGTACTTTCGACCGTTTACCAACCATTGCTCTCTCAAAAATTCGAAATATTGGCATATTTATTGAAAAAACTTTAGATGTATATAAACTTTGTTTTTTTTATAAAAATAAAATTTAAATAAATCTATGAGAGAAGAGGTGTGTATCGAGCAATGTCTCTAGATGGAAAATAAACTANCCATTGCTCTCTCAAAAATTCGAAATATTGGCATATTTATTGAAAAAACTTTAGATGTATATAAACTTTGTTTTTTTATAAAAATAAAATTTAAATAAATCTATGAGAGAAGAGGTGTGTATCGAGCAATGTCTCTAGATGGAAAATAAACTACAAAAAATAAATTACAAACTAAATAAACGTATATCATATAAAAATGAAATATTAAATAAAATCAATATTATAAAAATTTATGTTATCAAAAGTAGAAGAAAAAATGAAGCGGCCAACTAGATAAGTGGAGATGGTTTGAGTTGATTTATGCCACTAGCTAGTGAAAAGGGGGGAAACTGTTGGTGGATGTTTTTTGTCGGGTCACCACGAAATAGCAACAACCAAAAGGATATGAAATGCACTTGCTTGTTATAGAAAAAGGGATAGTCCAAAAAACATCCGATATTTCAGAATACTCTTGAAAGAAACACCCGTTTAGGACCAATCTTCTCTTATCAATACTTTTGGCCACTTTGTTCCAGTCACAAAGGAAGATAAAAAGGACAAAATTCTATACTCCGAGTCTATCAAAAGTACATTTGTCGCTATTTTAGCTTTCTCGTAGGATATTTCGAGAATTTTTTAAGTTGTTAAAGGTAAGAATGCCATTGGAACATCCACAGTATTTGGGAAAGTGTCGTGTAAATATAACTTGCCCATCGTGTCATAGATCTATAGAAACTGAAGTAAAAACGCATATACAGTGGGCCGATGCTATTCTTAAATGTGTTCTCAGCATCTTTTTAATATTTTTCTTGCTATTCATAGTTCTTATTTGTGTAGTAATAGCTGCAATAACCAACACCAATAGTAATAATTGTATTAACTGTGATTCTGATAATGATTGTTGTTGTTTTAAAATCAAGCGAGTAAGTTGTTCATTTAATTTTTATTACGCTTGATCTGACTTTGAATAGATTTTTTTATCGTTTAAAGCATAGGTTACCAGGGGGTACAGTATCCCCCTGAAAGGCCATTTATCCTGAGGGACCGGTGTACTCCCCCCCCCTATTGGTAAATTATGGTTTAAAGGGGGTACACTTTGCGACCATCTCTCGAAAAAATTTTTTGCCAAAACAGCCTATATAGGGGTAAATCATGCGAAAAATCGATTGCGCGCATTCCCGAAGCGTGAAAATGCTTCCTTGACCCTGATTCAGGGAAAATATAGATTTTTTCGACCTTTTTTATACTAGCACTTGGTTTGAAAAAACGTTTATCCCCAATCTACCCTCGGTGATGCAGTGACAAAGCAGCGGCTTATTGGTCACAAAGTTATCGGGTTCGAATCCCGTTTGGAGCAAAAAAGTAAAAAATTTTGCATAAAGTAAAAAAGGGTAACTTTACTTTGTGCAAAAAAATTTGGCTCCAAGCGGGATTCAAAATCGCTAACTTTGTGACCAATAAACCGCTGCTTTGTCACTGCACCACCGAGAGTATAATTCGTTTCACGAGGACATCAGAAAAATTTCCCGGAAGAGCGGTCAAGTGGTTAGGGCGTTGGTCCATGGATCTGAAGGTCGCGGGTTCGATCCCGCCAGGGGCAAAAACTTTTCCTTTGGTTGAAACTTGCTGAAAATTTTTGCCCTACCGTTTTTTGATGCGGGGAATCCATTTTTGATGGAATTTGGACCTGTTTTTCGATGAGAAATCGAGATCTAGAACCCGGGAGTGCTAAAAAACGCATTTTTTCGCTATAAACTCAAAGAAAACACTATGAGTTCTTCATTTTATGACATTTTTTCAAGAAGATTTTCAAAAAATTTATTTTTTTGGACTTTTATACAAAAATTTTACACAAAATAACGATTTTTTGGTGTTTTCTTTGAGTTTATAGCGAAAAAATGCGTTTTCCCGGGTTCTAGATCTCGGTTTCTTATCGAAAAACAGGTCCAAATTCCATCAAAAATGGATTCTCCGAAAAACGGTAGGGCAAAAATTTTCAGCAAGTTTCGACCAAAGGAAAAGTTTTTGCCCCTGGCGGGATCGAACCCGCGACCTTCAGATCCATGACCGACGCCCTAACCACTTGACCACTCTTCCGGGAAATTTTTCTGATGTCCTCGTGAAACGAATTATAGTTTGTGAAAAAACGTTTTTTCAAACCAAGTGCTAGTATAAAAAAGGTCGAAAAAATCTATATTTTCCCTGAATCAGGGTCAAGGAAGATTTTCACGCTTCGGGAATGCGCTCATTCGATATTTCATGATTTTACCCTTATATAGGCTGTTTTGGTAAAAAAATTTTCGAAAGGTAGTCGCAAAGTGGACCCCCTTTAAAGATTGAGATTTAAATCACTCTTTCTCTAAAGATCTACCCTTGGAGATCATAATTCGCATGGAGCTCGAATTTCGTTATTCTAAAGTTGTCTACCCTCCTTTTTTGCGATGTTGATTCCGAATTTAACTAATTTAGAGTATAAAACATTATTGCCCAGAATGCTATTGTTTTATCGGATATTCTAGCGATTTGATTCCCTCATGTAGATCCGTCTGCCAAAGTTTAGAAATGGAATCTATTAAAGTGGATTATACTTTTCTGCCAAAAGAAAATTCAACAACCAACGGCAACCATAAAGATAATCAAGCTGTTTCTCAAAACAATAATACTAGTATCAATCAAGAATCGATTTCCGCGAAAGAGAACCAACTCGAACTCCCTAAAAATTATGTAGAAAAATTTTGATAATTACCCTAAATTATGATTTTACATGTATGTATGTTGTTTTTTTAAATTTTTATTTACATGGTGTATCAAAATTATGGAACGGCTCAGAACCTTATGTTTATAGGATAAGAATTATACAAAATTTTATTCAAAACGTAACAACAAAAACAGAATAAACAATAAACAACGAGATTTATTCGAAATGACCACCATCGGCTTCAACACACGCTTTCAATCTCTTCGGAAAGTCATCCATGATCTTCTTCAGTGTTTCAACGCTAATTTCGTCCCATGCCTTCATCAAGGCGCGCTTCAACGATTCGACGGTTGGGTGAGGCTTAGCATATGCTTTCTCCTCCAAAATGCTCCACACTGTGTAGTCCAATGGGTTCAAATCCGGTGAGCTCGGTGGCCACTCGTCTCTGGTGATGAAGTCCGGACATCGGTCGCGCAAGAAGTCTTGGTTTTCGTTTGCCTTGTGTGCGGGGGCTGTGTCTTGTTGAAAGCACGTTGCCGAAATGCTGCTCTGTCCATGGAAAACAATCTTGGTCCAGCATCTCCATGTAGTTGTGGTACTTGTATGGAAAAAGCTTCAAGTCTTTTCGAAGAATCGTCCATGCGGACATTCTATCGACACCAAGCTTCTTGTCCAATTTTCTTGCTGAATTTGCCTTGGTCGTTGGGTTTCGCTTGATCATTCCCTTGGTGCGTAAAATCTTTCTCTTACTTCTAACACTCTTCTTTCTGCCTCTCCCGGGTCGGTCTTCGTTGCTGCCTGTTTCTTCAAACCGCTTAATTGCCTTGCTGACCGTACTTTGGGATATACCAAGAAAGTCCGCGATTTCCATAACTGTTTTTCCACGATCATGGGCGCGAATAATAGTTTCTCTCAAACTTGATAAACTTTTCATTATAATGCTAAAAAAAACAAGTTTACATTACAGAAAAATGCATAAAAAGCAAAAATTCGAGTCCGTTCCATAATTTTGATACACCCTGTATTGTAGCATTTTGAAAATAAATAATATTGTACAATAATTTACATTTGCAAAGAGCATGTTAAGGGGCATTGATCACAAAGAGAAAATATCAACTGGCACAGCTTTCATCTAGCAAAGATTTCATCTGGCAAAGAATGAAATCTTTGCCAGTTGAATCAACTGGAAAACCCATATGAAAAAATTTCAGCTCATTCGAGGTGCATTTTTGAAAAATCGATCTCACGGATTCTAACCCGCGGCGTTCAGTTGGTGCGAGCGCCTTAGACCACTAAGCTATGGATTTGAAATCTTTGCCAGTTGATATGTAGTCAAAAAATTAATGTCATTTACATCTCTGCTTGATAGCACAAGTTTTTTGACCCTGCCGAGTCACTCAAAATGGTTTTTTTAGGGGCCCTTAAAGTCTTTTCACCTAATTTAAAAAGTAATCGATAGAGGAATACTTGGGGCACAATCGATTAGATTTTGGTGTAAATCTGTCGTATTTTGAATTTTCTACGCTACATTGAATTTGAGGGTACCTTCCCGATTTTGTACCCCTGACTTCCTGGAAATTGGACTGTTTTCGCTATGCAACTCTGTTTTTCGTTATTTTTTACACTCAGAGCAGAAATAATCTGATTATAATCAGATCAAAATGTAATTATAGAACTTAAACTTTAGCAAAAAATGATTAAAACAAGTATAAAATAACCGCCTACTTATTTTCTGATCAAATAGTAATAACAGAACTTTAAAAGTAAGCAAAAATGCTTCAAATAAGTACAAAATGGGAGCCCTGCTTATGGCTCCTGTTAAGGTAAAAGGTAATTATGTTCGTGCAATTGCTTTGAGCGTAGCAATAGGGTGTGTAATGTTTGTGGACTCCGCTTTCATTTCGTATGCTCGATAACACAAATTTTACCTAGGACACAAATTTTCCTGGGTAAAATTTGTGTTATCGAGCACACGAAACGATTGGAGTTCTTCATTTGGATCAACTGACACGATAGTACTCAAATTAACAGAAATATGCAAAATATTTCATTTTGGTTGACGTTGAAGGACTAAGACTCAATCAAATTTAGTGCTCGGCCTTAATTTAATCAAGGAACAGAGAACAATTTCAATTAGTGTATATGCAAGAAAGGACTTTTTTCAAGCGCAACTATAATTCATTTAAGAGGCAATATCTCGAAATATTGCAGATATCTGAAGGGGTGGGAGTACGCCAAAAAGTGTTACTAGAAATTTGATCTTGTAGTATTATCAGTACATTTAAAGGTTCTGATCTTGTAGTATTATCAGTACTTTTAAAGGGAGCAACGAAACTAGAAAATTTTCTACCTAACACGCGATAATATATATAACACAACATGAATATTGCGTTTTCCAACAGACTTTTTCAGTTCTTTTGTTTAACATTTTTCCTGAATGTTGACCAGTATTTTTTTAACAGCTTTAATTTCGAATATTATATTTGTTAAATCTGCCACTATCTATGTAAATTCTACGACACCTCTGGCAATTGTTTCGGATAAATTTCTGGGTGTTACACTAGATCCATGGATAACCCGTAATCCTCAATGGGATGGGCTAAATTTTAGGTAAATACCGGGAAATTTTGTGAACATTGAACTCAGTGTTGTCCCCTGTATACATGAGTACATATGTGTTTGTGTACACACTTGTACACATGTGTACACAAACACATGTGTACACGGGACAACACTGATTGAACGTTTTTTATAGTTACATAGTGCCACTGGCAAGAGCACTAGGTCCTAGTATTATAAGATTTGGAGGAACTTATGCAGACAAAACTATATTTGTGGTAAAGCCGTTCAATGGATCAACATATAATGAATTTACTGGTTAGTGTTATAGTGGGTTGTTCCATGAATAATGAGCCTTTTGGCCTTCATAAAGGCCAGTTTTTTCTATGCGAGGAATCAATTTACGCTTCAAAATAGTGTGAAAGCGCTTCTATGATGAATTTTATTTAGGAGTTTAGGAGCCTGATTATATGAACAAAGCCAAAAAGAGATTAAAGAGCAGAGAGCTAATTGTTTATCGAACAGTCTAAAATATATGAGGGTTTTCTATGTGGGGGATGATTGCACTTCAAAAAATATGAAAACACTTCTATGACCCTGATTCATGGAGTTCAATTCAAGATAGCCTTATTACGTGATCGAAATCTAATTAAAGCGCAAAAAGCTCAGTATTTATGGAACAACACAATATGCGCGTGGGAGGGCAAAAATCGATTCCAAGGTACCAAGTTTGTAGATCCCAGAACCGAGAACATCTTATGTTTTACACAATAGGAAGGATAAACTCCGCGCTGCCAAATTCGTAATATTTAGCTGAAAAACTAGACTTGCTTTGGAACTTTGCAAACAACTCAGGATGGAGGCTAATTTTTGACCTGAACCAACTCCTACGCTCTGGGTCTAATTGGAATTCTACCAATGCGCAGGAATTTCTCAATTATGCTACTTCTAAAGGCTATTCTATGGACTTTGAGCTAGGGAATGGTAAGTTTTAATGAAATTGAATTTCATCAGTGCAATTTTAGAGCCAGATGATTATAGGTGGTTTTTTAACACCAACCTAACAGGAAAACAAATTGCAGATGGGTATAGGGATCTTAGGAATTTATTAAATAGTAATGCAATGTATAAGGGTAGTATGATTATTGGGCCACCTGTTGCTCATGCGTCTAATTTATGGATTCTACAAGAGTATGGTTTTAAAGGCACTAGGCCTTTCGTTACCATTACGGGGTTTTTTCGAGGCGGCCTTCCATTATGGATGGTTATAAATTTTTAAGGGTGTTGTTGATTTTACTAGGATAATTTTGCATCCAAGCTGTTTCAGCTTGTACCATACCTTTAATTTGCTAAATTTCTCCATATGCTTTTAGCTTTCTGAGTAACGGCGGAGGTAACTATATCAACTATTTGACTTTCCACCAGTAAGCAAATCATGTCATATATACCCTTCTACATTCATTTAGTTATTATTTCAACGGCAACGGAACCACCGCTAAAGATTATATGAACTCTACCATTATGGACTCTTTCCTCGATAGTCTACGAGACATAAAAAGCCTTAATCATACCCCAATCTGGCTAAGCGAAACGGCCATTGACTTCTGCTCATGCGCTGTGAATCGATCTGACACGTTTGTAGCCGGATTCTTATGGCTAGATAAACTAGGACTCTCAGCATTATATGGCATTGACAATGTTTTAAGAATGGACTTGTATCTTGGGTATTTTGCACTAATAGACAATAGTTTGGGACCTAGGCCAGATTATTGGTTGTCTTTGGTGTATAAAAAATTGGTGGGAAATAAGGTATATGGTGTTTCAAGTGATGTAAGCAATCAAACTTTGAGAGTTTATGCTGCTTCGAGTAAAAAGTAAGTTTAGAGAATGATCTTTTCACACCAAAAATATGCAAATTTTAAGTAGCTCTTAAAGACTTGCGAATTTTGAGTAGCGCCTAAAATATGCGATTTTTTTAGAAGCACATGAGAGTGTCTCACGGATTTTCGACCATTTCATTTAAAAGAAATTCAAATTTTGCTCTCAAAGTGTGAGTACGACCACTCATTCGACAGCTCCTGTATTCAAATTTATTTTTTAAATGAAATGGTCGGAAATTTATGGGACACCCTGTACTTAAAAAATATGAAAACTTTGAGCAACACCTCAAGAGTATGTAAATCTTGAGTAGCTCTTCGAAAATATATATTAAAAAGTGAGTTAGAAAAACGGAATGATTTTTGCTCCACTAGACTATTTAAAATCCTAGAAAAACACAAGTTTACTCTTTACCACAAATTTCACCAATTTCTAGCACCGATGGAATAGTTGTTTACGGTATAAGCTTGTTAAATGAGCCCTATACTCTAGACTTTCCTCAACTTTCTAATAAGCAAGCCACTGCTTATTTTTTTACTGAAGGCGAAGCTGGAAATTTGCTATCTCTTGACTCAAGATTAAATGGTAAACTTCTAAAGTGGACAACTCATGAGCCTCTTACTAATATGAAAGGAAACATCACAACACTTCCCATAAAAGTGCCCAGAAATAGCCAGTTTTTTATTGTTCTTAATCAAACAACAGGTAAACTGGATTGCTCTCATTCCATGCCATTAAAGGGATGATACACAATCAACCATTTTTAGGCAATATTTCCGTTTCAATGCACAAACTTTTTGCCTTGTTTTCAATAACAGATTTAGTTATTAAAACGATTTAGTAAAAACAAGGCAAAAATTTCTTAAAATTTTTAAACAAGTTTCGGTATTGAAACGAGAAAAGATTGCCTCTCAAAAACTAAGTATTCGCGTATCGTCTTTTAAAGGGGGAGTAACAATTGCGGCCCGTTCTCTGAAAAAAATTTTTTTTGAAAATTTTTGTAAAAAATACATTCTTAGGGGTAATTTTATGCGAGAAATCGATTCCGCGCATTCCCGAAGCATGAAAA
>OZJO01019643.1:0-26593 GCA_900406225.1 Acrobeloides nanus
CCGTGATCAAGGCGAAGGGATACCCAACTAAATATTAAGCATTTGTGTTGTTACTTTGTTTCTGTTGTTTATTTATTGTTTTGTCGCCTTAAAGTTGAATAAAATGTACGAAAAATCAAAGATTTTTAAAATCACCAAGGTTTTTTCCAGTACTGTAGTTATTGCGATCATAGAACATGTTCTACAACAGTTGAACAAAGTTGGCATTCGCCGAGTCATTCTCCGTTCAGATAACGCAGGTAGAACATGATTATTTTACAAAACACACACCGACCCCCCCCCCACAAGAAAATCTGGGGGGAGACCGCTAGTTTCTTGGAGGCTCATCCGCAAAAAAATTTGCAACTCGCCCCAAAAAAATTTGCAGTTCACCCGCTCGAAAGGCTCGAGAGCTCTCGAGCCTTTTGGGCTGCGGGCATCTAGATGTCGATGACTTATAAATCTACCAGTTGACATATCGAATCTTTCAAAGAAAAATTAGAGAATAACTCATATTGTGTAGGATATTTAATGAACATGTTTGTTTTTAAATAAATTTTTCAATAAGAAGAAAAAATTGAAAAACGATAAACAAAAATATTTGTAAAAAAGTTTTTGACTTATCACAAGAAGATGCCTAGCAATTGTTTTTGCCAAAATTTCGGTGAATCATTTAGTTGAATCAATTCGACATTCACATTGTTGTAACTTACTTCTTCTTTGATTAGTTTAAGAAAATGAATTATTTGATTTTATTTATGGGTAAATTTAATACAAAAATGTTGATATGACAAACTAATTTTTTAAGTTCTAATCACCTCGGCTTGCTGCTGCTCATTTAATGGAGGAGTTTTTGATCGAGATGATCGTTCTTACTGTCTTATTTTAGAAGCTGATATTTCTGGAAGTGTCGAATACCATGATAAAGTAAAATTCTTATTTGTTAACACAATTATACACCACAATAGGTGGAAGAGGGGGTCCAGGTCTTGATCTCCTCGTATGGAGAAAGATCGAGTAGAGGGGGAGGGTACTTACTACAGGGTGCTTTGAAAAATTTTTGGCAAAATCATAAGGGAGACCCTTGTGAGTTTTTTCGAGTTTTGAAAATTTTAGGGGGTAATTACCCCCTTTACTCCCCCCCCCCTCTGGATACGGCTCTGGATGAAGGTATCTCTCCATACAAAAGGAGATTCATATGATTTTCGGGGCTTTGGCCTGCAGGGGGATAATTTTATGTGGGGGAATCAATAGTAAATTGGTTTTTTTAGTCGTCAATGCAACTAAAAAACTATGATTTTTCAATTAGCACGAATGGATCTGACGTGTTTGGAACTTGTCAATTCAAGTGGATTAATAGAACTTTTCAGTTTATTAGCATACAGTTTTCTCCAACTAATACTTATGATGATTGGTTGCTTGTTTTGGTGTTTGGACAAGAAAACCATGAAAATCATACTTTTAAACTTGAGGATTACTTTTTGGATGCAAATTTTCCGATAGGTTTTAATGCTAGTGGTAAGTACAGGGCGACACTGGATTTTTGTGATTTTTTCAAAAATTTTCAATTTTTTAAATTTTCATCAAAATAACTTTATATGAGGTTTTCTAGGCGAGAAATCGATTGCGCGCATTAGCCTAACCTTAAAAACGCTTCCCTGACCCTGAATTAGCCAATTTTCGTTTCAATACACAAACCTATTCCCTGAATCAGAGTCAGGGAAATGTTTTCAAGATTCGACAATGCGCGCAATCGATTCCTCGCCTGAAAAACTCCATAGAGGGTTATTTTGGTGAAATTTTAAACATTTTTTGAAAAAATCGTAAAAATCCGACTTTTTTAATCACCCTGTAGAAACCACTTCCATATCCGTACCCAGGGGTCTCACACATGAAATTGAAAAAAACATTTTCATCGGAGCGCCCGTTATATTTTTTTACCATACATGNTCCTACTATTGAATCACCCCACACTCATCCTCTCATCTCACGCAAAAGGCTATCAAAAACATATGCGTTGATACACCCCGTCAAAAAAAGAATTCACTGAATCCTTGACGGTGTACCTTCAAGAGTGCCTAAAATCGAAAAATTTGAAATGATGAAACACGCCTGTCTCTTTGGCTGATACATCAAAATTCATAATTTTAGAAAATCATACTTTTTATAAAAAGCTATCAGAAGAAGATAAACCGGTATGGTCGGCCAAAGAAAAGAAAGGCTTTTCATGCTCTTCTGCCTTAATTACCTTAGCTGATCGTTTTGATTATAAAGCTACTGTTCAATTCAACAATTTGAGAGTTATCGCTTTTGCCCGATTAGATTCGGATAAATTCCATCAAGAGCAAGGTTGGTTATTGGATTAAAAAATACATGTTCCCTGAATCAGGGTCATGAAAGTATCTTCATGCGCGCAATCGACACCGCTTCTAGAAAAACTCGTAGATAACGTGTTTTCCGGCTAAAATGCGAATTTTAGTTCATTTTCGCTTCAATACTTATCCACTTCACTAAGAGCCGACATACTTCGTAAAGATAGTCATGAAAAACGTTATATTTATACCTTGCTTTGCCGCTTCCGCCGAGGATGTAAACGAGCCTTTATCTCCCCGAAACCGTGAATACTCACAAAACCAAGTCCTGTCCATTTTGGAAATTTTCCAAAAATTTATTTTAGATTTTGTTTCTTGCGAATCTTCCTTAGTTGTGCCAATCATCATTGGAATTTTGTTGCTATTAACGGCCATTTTGGCTATCTTCGGATTTTTCATCGGACGCCGATGCAAAAATGCTGCTTATGAACAAGTTGAATGAATAAAAAAATTATTAAAATTCATAAAAATTAATATTTCCCATATAAAAATTCATCTATTCATGTGATAGGCACGTTTAGTTCATGCTTGTTGACTTTGTCGGCCAATGTTGTTTTTCAATTTTTCATAGGAAACATTCATTTGGGATAGGCCTATGTCCTGTGATAGTAAAAATACACAAAAAATATTTTGCATCAATTTTTTAAATTTTCATAAAATGAACATTGTAGCAATTTTTTTTAGCTAAATGAGACGAACAAAATGACACCAAAATTATCCAATTTGAACATTGTTTTGGGTTATTGAAACGAAAATTTTGATTCATGTTTTCGTTTCAATAACCCAAAACAATGTTCAAATTGGATAATTTTGGTATCATTTTTTTCGTCTCATTTAGCCATAAAAATTGCTACAACGTTCATTTTATGAAAATTTAAAAAATCAATGCAAAAATCGATTTTTCCGCAAAAAATTCAAAAAAGTTTGTGTATTACAACGAAGAGCTTGTACACAAATTCAAAATTTCAAACACAATTATCTCGAAAACTACAACGATTCAGAACATGCTGTAAAAATAAAAAATGCTCCATTTTTCATGAACTTTCCAAATATCAACAAAAATTGGCAGCTTTTTTCCCACTGGACTGGTCCTTTAAAAATGAAATTGATGATTTTCGTTAAAAAATCGTTTTTTTTCAAAAATTTTCAGAATTTTAACACATTTTTATAAAAAACAAACTCGTGTCATATTATTCATTCCATTAACTTGCCAAAATCATCCCAAATTAATTTGTAAACGTGACGAAATAGCTTCCAAAATTCTTATCTCACAGACGGATATGACACATGCTTAGTTCCACAAAACTACGTCCCAGCACTCCGTTCCAAATACCACTATGAAAGATGATAAAATTGGTTTTGTGCTATTAGTGTCCGGATGGACGACATTGACATGGATGAGTCATACACGTTTTCGTGCATAGTCAATTTAGAGCTTTGGTGAGAGATGTTTTCTCTGCCAGTGTCCATTACCGAAAGAAGTTTCGAAAGTGTGGAAAGTGACTTGGAAAAGTGGAGTTGAAAAAAAGCGCGAAAATTTTTATTCAAACACCCTTACTCACAAACAATGAAGTATGGAAGATTTCAATGAAAATGCGTCGGCGGGAGATTTTTCGAAAAGATTTTTAAATAAAAAATCAAACAACATAGTCGCATTTTGAAAGAGTTCCAAATTTTCAAAAAATTTTCGGTATGTTTATTGAAAAAAGGTGCAAAAACATAATTTTTCACTTTTCCCATTACTATAACGCAAAAGATACCAAATTCCCATGATCATAACTCAAAAGATACTAAAAATAGGTGATTACAAATTATGATATTTCTATCATAATTTGTAATCACCAAGTTTAGTATCTTTTGCGTTATGATAATGGGATTTTTTAACTTTCAAGTTTTTTCCTATTACTATTTTCAAAAATAAGAATTTTTCTATAAAAAATTATTTTTATACATTCTTTAAAATTTTTGGCGGTAAATTGTCCCTCATTAAACATGTGTCCTTTTTGTCTATTAAAGTAGCTACATACATCTCCTTCATCGTCCCGTGAATGTTGTTTGCCTAATAGTAAGCACGATATTTACTTAGCGGCCAATAAGCTGCTTCTAATGAGGTTGTGAACGCTCTCTCATTTTTCATCCGCCAAAAATTTTTCATGTATACAAAAATTTGGATATCAAGTACTCAACAGCTGATAACAGGGCAAAGAAGAGGGAGCAACCATGCTGAAGGGGATATTTTATCTTCCTTTTTGATTTTATACAGGATGAGCAAACAAAATCGTACTTTTGCGTTTTTTGGCGAAAAATTTTCAAAAATTGCATGAAAATATCCCTTATAGATGATTTTTGAAAACGTTTTACCAAAAAACGCAAAAGTACGGTTTTTTGTCCCACCCTGTATTTCATCTTCCTGCAGTGCCGATACTCAAACTATGGATTTTTGAGGTTGTTGAAAAAATATGTTTGGGTTTTGTTAAAAATTAAAATGTTATGCAAAATCTGTTCAAAAATAATTTATGTTGAAAAATGCCGAAAATAAAAATTCCCATATCTATAATGTGTAATTTCAAAAATTCCCATTATCATAACGTAAAAGATACTAAAAATAGGTGATTACAAATTATGATAGAGATATCATAATTTGTAATCGCTTAAGTAAAGTGATTAGAAATTATGATAAAAATATCATAATTTGTAATCACCTATTTTTAGTATCTTTTGCGTTATGATAATAGGAATTTTGTATCTTTCAAATTATAGTAATGGAAAATTTTTATATCGATTTATAGATACGGGTTTTGCTATTATCATAACGCAAATTTATAGATGTGAGTATTTTTCAAGTTTTTTTGTTGCAATTTTAATAATTGTAATAATTTTTTACATTTTTCAAAAATTTTCTTATTAAAATTTTTTTATTCTTTGTGTACATGTCCAAATTTTTGGAATTTTTTACATTTTTCATTATTTTCTAAACCTAAAAAATAAATGCCAAATAATAATTGTTTGTAATTACTAGACGCACGCACCTTATCACTGAAGAATCGTAAAGTTAATACGCTCACGTAACCGTCATTTTCATTCAGTTTCCGTTTCTTTCCTCTTGTTTGCCATATTTCGATTTTTGTTGATAAGGTGCGGGTGTGCGAAGAAAATTTCGCAAGGCCGTCAAAGATGGATTAGTCATCCCCGCGCTTCATTTACATTTTCGATTCCCAACATTATCAAGGCGACATCAAACCCTTCCGACGTTTTCGTCTTGCTGATGTTTGACTTCTTACAAAAATCGATATTTCTGCAAAAATCGAATTTATGAATTTATACAAATTGGGTATGTCAACAAATATAAAACATAACAACTATTCGAGTGATAATAATGGCTCAGTTGGTAGCGAAGCAGAATTTTTCTGAAAAATTTTTTTGTTGAACAAATTGAAATTTTTAATTTTCGAATAAAATTAAATTTGTAAAATTTTAACCCCAATTTTTATTTAATATTCAAGAAAAATCGATAAATTATTCATTTCACATTTTCCCATTACTATAATCAGAAAGATATAAAATTCCCATTATCATAACGCAAAAGATACTAAAAATAATATCTTTCAGATTATGGTAGTTCTATCATAATTTTTGATCGCTTCATTAAGCGATTACAAGTTATGATAGAAATATCATAATCTGTAATCTACTATTTTAAGTATCTTTTGCGTTATGATAATGGGAATTTTGTATCTTTTGAATTATAGTAATGGGAAAACTTTTTGGTGCGCCTTTTGAGTTTGTTGCATACGATTTTTGTATTTTCTATCCAAAAAATTTTGAATTTTCAGAATTTTTTCTAGTATTTTTAAATTTTTGAAAATTTTTTAAATATTTTTCAAAAAAAGTTAAAATTTCTGTCAACATTCAATACCTTCAACTCCCCATGTGTGGTCCCAAAAAATACCACAAAATCCCATATTTACTACCCATTCATAAAATTTTCATTCCTATCCCCTTGCATGCTAAAGTACACTCAAGAAAAAAACCGATCCTCTCTTTTATCCTCCCCTATTTACGACCAGCTATTCGGTACTCTCATTTTCATGGTTTTTCCATCATTTCCGCTATAAATTCGCGGACAAACGCGCCGCTCAATGAATAGCGCCAAAAATAGCATCTCGCTCTTTTCGAATGGATTTTGAAAAGAGGAGAAGCGAGCGGTTGGCGGCCGGTTGAAGAGGACAAAGTGCAGAATTGGACTTTGGCCACGCACAGCACATTTATATTGATCCTGGATGTTATATAGTCTTATTATATAGCGACATATGACCCTGGTTATTGAATATGTCTGGAGAAGAAAAAAACAAATAAAAATTTCATAGACAAAAGATGGGTCATATGGGATTGTCGCATGAGAGGATTATAGATAAAAAATTATGATCAAATATTGATGTTTGGTATTTTTTAATAATTTGAAAAAATTCAAAAATTGTAAATTTTGTTAAAAATTTAAACTAAACATCATAAAAAATGACCACAACAGATACAATTTCATTGTTTACCATGACTATAATCGAAAAAATACAAAATTCCCATTATCATAACCCAAAAGATACTAAAAATTGATGATTATAAAATATGATATTTCTATCATAATTTGTAATCAATTAATGATGCAATCCAAAATTATGATAGAATGATCATAATCTGAATGATATTATTTTTAGTATCTTTTGCGTTATGATAATGGGAATTTTTGAAATCACATGGGAATTTTAATTTTTTTATTCTCTGGATTTTTCAAGAGGAATTATGATTTTTGAACTAATTTTGATTTTTAACAGAATTTAAATTTTTTATAAAATTCTAATTATTTAGCATAAGACTGGGTTTAATGTCCAGTAGAACAAAAAATTTCACATTTTTCTTGAAAATTCCATTTTTAAGCAATGATTTAATATTAAAAAAAATCGATTTTGCAAAAAAAAAATTCAATTTTTTTAGCACAAATTAGGTAGAAAAAAGTTTTAGACAAACGCAGTAAAAGTTCTGAGGGAAAGCCGAAAAGTTTTGGTAAAAAATTTTGTTGAACAAATTATTCAAAATTTAAAATTTTTTAGACAAACGTGTTTTCAAAAAAGCTGAAAAAAATGACCACCAAATTGAACTTGAAATGTCAAATTTTCGAATTTTGAATAAATTTTATCAAGGCATAATTTTTAGGGCTAAAATTGTTTACCCTTAAAAATCAAATTTTCCAATTCTTCCTACTCCATGCTACTCATATACATACAACATTTCCTTCTATTCTTATATATCCTCTTCTTGTTAAATCCTTCATCATATGTTTCACTCGAGAGACGAAAGTGGAAGGGGTCCCCTCTTTCTTATAGTCATATTATATAGCCATGACTGCAAGACAACACAAGACATGAAAGACCTCCAAAAGGCATTTTTCCAAACACTGCCAAGTGGATTAAGCTTTCTATATGGGGAAAAACGGCAAAGAAAAGTTGTATTTGCGAGGTTTGACTGAAGAAGCCGAAAAGATAGTTGAAAAAGACCTATCTGGCTGGTCGAGAAGACCGATGAGAGATCGAGAGTAGGCGTTCTTTCACATGTCTAAGAACGTGAGGCATAAGTAGTATGAAAAAAATTTAAAAATTCAATTTTTTAATATGCAAAAAATAAAGAATTTAAAAAATGTTAAAATCCTAAAACATTAAACGCTCTATGTGTATCTGTTTGTGCTATCTCCGTCACCTTATGTCCAATTCCATAACGACCTATACTAATCGATAGGGCTCGGTGAGAGAAGAAAAATGACACCAAAATCATGGGAGTGCCCTTCAAGGAAAATTTTTTAGCCCCATATCATGTTTTACATAAGTCTTATAGTTGAAATTTAATGACATATATTAAGAAGCCGACATGGCCGAATGGATAAGACTGTCGGCTTGTAGAAATGGCTTTGTTCGATTCCCAGCAGGATCCAAAAGATTTTACCCTTGGCAAAAAAAAATAAATTTTTTAGTTCCATAACATGTTTTAACGTAAGATAACAATGCAATTTTATCGACGTTTTACCCTCATGTATACAAAATTCCCATTATCATAACCCAAAAGATACTAAAAATTGATGATTATAAAATATGATATTTCTATCATAATTTGTAATCACTTTAATCAAAAGATTACAAATTATGATAGAAATATCATAATCTGAAAGATATTATTTTTAGTATCTTTTGCGTTATGATAATGGGAATTTTTGAAATTACCAATTATAGATTGGCTAAGACTTTCGACTTATATAAATTGCTTGCAGGTTCGATTCCCAACAGAAACTGAATGTTTTTCCCTTGCCAAAAAATTAGAATCTTTGAATAAAAACATTAGATTTTGTTTGTTTTCTTCAAAATTTTGCAAAAATTCAAAAAAAATTTTCAAAAAAATATTAAAAATCCATATTTTGTCTAGAAATTTGAAACCATTTTTGTTGATTAGCAAAAAATCTGCAAATTCTCTTTCCCTTTATCCAACTTTCATCCGCCATGGCTATTGATCTTGGCCACTACAATGATTTGTTGGTTGCGCGCGCGCTCCAACAGCTTTTCATCATGTCCCGCCCATTCGCCAGCCGGCCGGTCCCCGGAATTCATCCGCATCAATTTCCCAGCCGGTCCCTCGAATTGCCACACACTCGCAATTTCTGAGACGGCCCCCGGAATTCATCCGCAAATGAGACGGTCCCCATTGACAAACACATTTATTCATTGGTCCCCCACTTGTTTCACCCCGAAACAATTGTCCTACCCCCATAAAAATTATATCAAATTTTTTCTCTTGAGATAACGAAGATGACTATGTAAAAATTTTTTACGGATAGGGGGTGTTTTCATGGTGTTTTGGTACATTTTGCGGATGAATTCCGGGGACCGCCTTCTCATTTCTTCGAGCGGGTTGCTGGTCCGAGAATGTGAATGTGACGTTCGGTCGGTTAGTTAGAGCGAGCCATTCACTGCATTCGGCAGAGTGAAGGTCGGGCTGAGGCATCGAGGTGAAATTTCTGCCCTACCACACACACGGATCTGTGTGGCAGTGGTACACTACCCACTAACATTGGAGTAGGGAAATTTGTTTGCCATGGTATTACATCCTTCTTGTTCCTCTTTTCAAAGTTTTCTTGTAGTACAGATTTCTGTGTCGTTTGAGAGTGTGTCAAGATTTCGTGGGCGAGGTGTTTTTTTTGAAGGGGAGCCATTTGTGGAGCTATTTTTAGAAAAAATTTTATTCGGTATTTTTGCATTATGCCTAAAGCCTTGTTTTTTATCGGATTTGAGTCACATGAGGCATATATTTTTGTGTCATGGACTATTAATTTTTATCGTAAACAAGTCTCTTAGAGTGTTGTTTTGGAACAGGAATATCCAAAACTGGTAATTTTTTAACTATTCTAATTTTTTCAAAAAATTATAATTTCTGCAAAAAATTCAAAATTCCAAAAAAATAAATTTTTTGAACAAAACTTGTCAAAATTACTTTGCTTTTTATTAGATCTATAAAAAATGATTCAACTCCGTCGATTCCAATTTTTCCCATTACTATAACCGACAAAAATATCAAATTCCCATTATCATAACGCAAAAGATACTAAAAGTATGATCTTTCAAAATATGATATTTCTGTCATAATTTGTAATCGCTTAATTAAGCGATCAAAAATTATGATAGAATTATCATAATCTGAAAGATATTATTTTTAGTATCTTTTGAGTTATGATAATGGGAAATTTGTATCTTTTCGGCTATAGTAATGGG
Source organism: Acrobeloides nanus (assembly GCA_900406225.1). NCBI lineage: Eukaryota > Metazoa > Nematoda > Chromadorea > Rhabditida > Cephalobidae > Acrobeloides > Acrobeloides nanus. The sequence continues at coordinate 10,157 of OZJO01019643.1, forward strand.
AAAAAATTGAAGCGTTGAAGAAATTTGTGCCAATTTTTCTGCAAAATAAATCAGTTTATCATTTTTTAAAATAAATATTTACGAATTTTTGAATTTTGTAATGCGTGAAAAATTCTCTAAAATCTGTAAGATGTGTAATCCGAAAAAATGTGCCTCATATTTTCGTCATATGACGTTTATCTCTCTCTAGAACATTAGAGAGTAAAAAATGATAAACTCATAAATAGGCTATAAAAATTTAAGTATCATACCACTTTTTGTTTATTAAATGAGCCGATAAAAAATTTTTAAAATAGACCTAGACCTATGAAAACTTTGGAAGTTGAAATTAAAAAAAATTTTTTTGAGAGAAAAATCAGTTTTTACAAAATTCCAAATTGAATTTTTTTCAAAAGATTAAATTTTTAAAAGTTTTGTTCCATAAGTAAATTGTTTGTGTCCCATAAGTGTTTATGGTTTCTTATATGCAAAGTCGAGTACACTTGTTTCATCAGACTGTCTATTTTTAACCCAAGATATTCTTAACCGAATTTTCCAGCTGTGTAGTATAGTGTCTGATTAATCGGCTATTTTTATGCACTTGAATTCAACCTACAATTTTTCCAATTTTTGAACAAAAATCAAATTTATTTTAAAAATTGTTAAAATGCTTTATTTTGCAGAAAAATTGGCAAAAATTTCTTTAATGTTTCAATTTTGCTATTTCCCATTACTATAACTAAAAAGATGCAAAATTCCCATTATCATAATTCAAAAGATACTAAAAATTGATGATTACAGATTATGATATTTTTACTATAATTTGTAATCGCCTAATTTGATTATCTTTTGCGTTATGATAATGGGAAAATTGAACAATCATGAAATTTACTTCAAGAAAAAATTCAATTTTTAGCAAAAAATTTAAAATCATTTTAGGAATAAAAAAACACATTTTTTGACGAAAAATCAAACATTTTATAGAAAATGCAAATTTTGATTTTTCCCATTATCATAACTCAAAACACACTAAAAATAGTATCTTTCAGATTATGATAATTCAATCATAATCTTTGGTCGCTTAATTAAGCGATTACAAATTATGATAGAAATATCATATTTGGAAAGAAAAAATTTTGGTATCTTTTTGCGTTATGATAATTGGAATCTGTGTTATGATAATTTTTTTTAAGAATAAATAATAATTTTATTCTAATTTTGCAACTATAAAAAAGTTTGTTCCTATGGCTAAGTGGAGAAGTTAGTGGTCAAAGTTACTGGTTCAAATTTCAGTAGGGATATAAAATTTTTGCACTCTTCATTTTAGAAAAAAGTCTATTCAATTTTGATCACAACAAATTTTCGTCTTATTATTATCTTTAAAATTTTTGACGCGCCGAGAAATTTTAATTACATTTCATTAAGAGGTCACATTAAAAAATTTCAATCCATTATTTTTTCAGCCGTTCTTGCACATCAACTAAAACTTTCATTCTAATTTCCGATTCTCAAAATGGCAGAAAACAAGGACGAACTTGTGCAACGCGCCAAGCTTGCCGAACAGGTAAAAAATCAACAGAGACAAAGAACAATCAATTTTTAAAAAAATTGAAAAAAAGTTTGAAAAGTTGACATTCCCGCCAAAAATCTTCGCGCTGATAAAAATTTTAGTTTTGAATTTTGGAGTTAAAATTCAAGTTTTTGCTAAAAATCAAAATTTTAATTTTATAAAGGAAATTTTTAAAATTTTTTTGAAAATCAAAAATTGTTTAAAAATTTCAAAAATCAAAAAATAACAATCATTCATTTTTCCCATTTTACCATAATTTGAAAGATACCAAATTCCCATTATCATAACGCAAAAGATACTAAAAATAATATCTTTCAGATTATGATATTTCTATCATAATTTGTAATCTCTAAATTAAAGTGATTATAAATTATGATAGAATTATCATATTCTGAAAGATCGTATTTTTAGTATCTTTTGAATTATAGTAATGGGAATTTTTTTTCTTTTCATACCCCTCTACAAAATTAAAATTTTTCATTTTTGCATATATTTTATTTTTTAGGCTGAACGCTACGATGATATGGCCCAGTCCATGAAGAAAGTCACTGAGCTCGGCTCCGAGTTGTCCAACGAAGAGCGCAATCTTTTGTCGGTCGCCTACAAAAATGTTGTTGGCGCACGCCGCTCCAGCTGGCGAGTCATTTCGTCGATCGAACAAAAAACCGAAGGCTCTGAGAAGAAGCAACAAATGGCGAAGGAGTACCGCGAGAAAGTCGAACGTGAACTCCGTGATATTTGCCACGATGTTTTGGTAAGACAAAATTGAGTTAAAAAAAATAATTTTTTAGAAAAAATTACAATTTTTGAGCAAAAATTCGAACTAAAAAAACAAATTTTTGAGAAATTCGAAAAATCAAATTTTCAAAAAAACTTGAAAAAATTTTTAGGATCTCCTTGACAAATTTCTTATTCCAAAGGCCGGAAACCCGGAATCTAAAGTCTTCTACCTCAAGATGAAGGGCGACTACTACCGCTATTTGGCCGAAGTTGCCACCGGAGATGACCGAAATGGTAAATTTTTTGATAAAATTTAAAAAATTGCATGATTTTTTGCTGTGAAAAATTACAAAAATTAAAAAATTGCAAATTTTTAAAACCCATATTTAAATTTTTTGCTTATTTAAATTTTACAATTTTTTAACCGCACTTTTTATTCAAAATGCAAGAAAAATCCTGAAACTAACCATTTTTCATTTTTCCCATTACTATAATCAGAAACATAGCAAAATTCCCATTATCATAACGCAAAAGATACATAAAAATGATGATTACAGATTATGATATTTCTATCATAATTTGTAATCACTTTAATTAAGTGATTACAAATTATGATAGAAATATCATAATCTCAAAGTTCACATTTTTAGTATCTTTTGCGTTATGATAATGGAAAAAACGATAATTCAAGTAAAGCTTTCATTTTTGTGCAAAAATATCAAATTTTGCTTAAAATTAAATTCTAAATTAGTTTTTTCAAAATTTTTGAAGTTTTTTGANTTATGATAATGGAAAAAACGATAATTCAAGTAAAGCTTTCATTTTTGTGCAAAAATATCAAATTTTGCTTAAAATTAAATTCTAAATTAGTTTTTTCAAAATTTTTGAAGTTTTTTGAATTTTATAGAAAAATCAATTTTTGCAAAATTTTCACTAAAATTTGACATTTTTCAAAAATTTCAAAATCTAAAAAAATTTGCAAAAATTCAGATTTTTACAGGCAGTGTCATAATAACGACCTTTCTGTCGATTCATAAAAATGGTTGCTGATGACTCATTTTTCAAACAAAAATAAAAATTCCTCATTTTTTATTTGAGGTCGTTCGAATGATCATGTTTTAGAAAAGATTGAAAATGTATGCCTAAAAATTTGAATTTTTCAAAAATTCGAAATTAAAAAAAATTTAAAATTGTCGGGTAATATTGAGTGCTAAACAAATTGACAAACACTAACAAAATTTGTGCCGTAATTTTTCTCTCACACACGCTGACTTACTTGTAATTTCCAGCCGTGGTCGAGAAGTCGCAGCAGTCCTACCAGGAGGCGTTCGACATCGCTAAGGACAAAATGCAGCCGACACATCCGATCCGATTGGGACTTGCCCTTAACTTCTCTGTCTTCTATTATGAAATTTTGAATGCGCCTGACAAAGCGTGCCAGTTAGCTAAGCAGGTAATACATTTTTTCAAATTTCAGTGCAAACCGGGCAAGGTCAAGAATCGTATAACGAAGCGCTGGAAATTGCCAAGACCCAGTTGCCGCCGACACATCCAGTGCGTTTGGGACTGGCGCTGAACTACTCGGTGTTCTTCTACGAAATTCAATCTAGTCCAGATCGTGCTTGCCAGTTGGCGAAACAGGTTTGATTATGGAAAAAAGATGGAAGAAAGGTTGACAAGACCTGCCCGGTCTTCATTATTTTAAAAATTTCAAAAAATTAGAACAAATGCTAAAAGTTGAAAAATCAACTTTTTGAAATAGGAAATTGCATAAAAAATTGTACAATTTCTCAATATCAAAATTTTATAACTCAAAATGTCAAAAATAAAAAATTCCCATTACTATAATTCATAATTAAAAAATTCCCATTATCATAACGCAAAAGATACTAAAATTAGGTGCTTATCGGTTATGATATTTCTATCATAATTTGTGANATTCCCATTACTATAATTCATAATTAAAAAATTCCCATTATCATAACGCAAAAGATACTAAAATTAGGTGCTTATCGATTATGATATTTCTATCATAATTTGTGATTGCTTAATAAAGTGATTAGAAATTATGATAGAAATATCATATCTTGAAAGATTATTTTTGAGTATCTTTTACGTTATGATAATGGGAATTTTGTATTTTTGGGAAAAGTGAAAAAAATCGAATAAAACTGCATTTTTAGCAATAAATTTTGATTTTCTGTTAAACATTGAGGTTTTAAAGTGTTTTTTAAACGCAAAAATTACATTCAAAAAATTCAAAAAAAATTTTTAGGCCTTCGATGACGCGATCGCCGAACTCGACACTCTCAACGAGGACTCCTACAAGGACAGCACCCTTATCATGCAGCTGCTCCGAGACAACCTTACCCTCTGGACTTCCGACACCGCCGCCGACGACCAAGAAGGTGGTGGAGACACGGGCGAAACCGGTGGTCAATAAACGCTTAAGTCGCCATTTTAAACTTAAGCTCTAAAAAATGATCTTTTATAAAAAATTATCTTGTTAACATATATTTTTTGTGTAATATTTTTGTATGGTATTCTCTCTTAAATTTTGATATATAAATTGGTGTGCATCTCAGTTCTCCCTCTCTCTCTTTCCATTCGTTATATTTTCAAAAATACCCAATTTTGCTTTATTTTTGAGCTGCTCACAAAAATTTTTATCCAAAAAATCTACGCGTCTTCTTGTCAAAGACAAGGTCTTATCTCATTTTTTTATTCTATCACTCTCTGCAAAAAATTTGGCCCCAGCTTATAAAAAATGTCTAGAAAACGTGTTCTATTTATATATTCTTATCTTTCTGATTAATTATAATATATTTTTCGTTGTTCTTCAATGCATAAATTATTTTTTTTGACAACAATTATTGTTAATACAACAATAGATGAAAGCAAAATATACAGTAGCGGCAAAAAGTCTTGCAACCCCTCCAAATTTCGAATTTTCATGCATTTATTGCATCAATTTTAAATCAATGAAACAATAAAAAAATAACAGAAATCAACAAAAACAACAGAAAAATGCTTAATATTTAGTTGGATACCCTTTTGCCTTGATTACAGCCTTCATACGGCGCGGCATCGACTCAACTAGCCCCTTAAGGGTATTCACTGGAATGCGGTTCCATTCTTCTTGGAGTGCCCGGAATAGCTCATTCTTGTTGTTGAAATTCCTCCCGCGGACGCGGTGCTTCAAGATCTCCCACAGGTGCTCGATAGGGTTGAGATCAGGGCTCTGGCTTGGCCACTTCATCACTGGAATATTGACATTTGGGTGGTGGAACCAGCGCTGTATGAGCTTCGATACATGCTTGGGATCGTTATCTTGCTGAAACTTGTCGAATAGACCCCGGTTTCTCTTCTAGTACGGCAACAAATTCTTCTTTAAAATTTCTCGGTACACCTCCTTATTCATGGTCTTTCTGCCAAACTGTTGTGCCACATCCCCCACATTCACGAAAAAATTTAAAGAAATGCATGAAATTCGAAATTTGCAGGGGTTGAAAGTCTTTTTGCCGCTACTGACACGTAACACAAATGTGAACAGTTCAAAAATCTTAGACGAAATTCGAAGATTTTTAACACCAACATCGAGTGGGTATCTCACTGAAAAAATTAGAAATCGATTTTTACGTTATAATTGGACGTTGTACTAGAACAGCTTTGTATTCCTAATAATTATTTCCTTGCACGAAATTCGCATATTTTTGCAGTAATCGAAGTGTATAAGTGCACCAAATGTTTTTGTCGAAGTGCCAAAGCTTTTCGATTGAACTTTTCTGGAAATTAGGACAACCGTCATAATTCAACATTACGGTCATCCGTCACGGTGGCAATAGGACGGAATGCACCGCACAAAGTGCGAGCGCACTGACTGAGCGCACAAGGACTGAGCATTTTAAGTTTGTTTCTTAAAGGTGGTACGGTTTGCGGCCACTTCGTGAAAAGTGGGGTTTTTTAAATTTTCCAGTAGAAAATTTAAAAAAATTTTTTTAAAGTAACCCGTAGGGGTAATTTTATGCGGAGAATTGATTGCGCACACTCCCGAACCTTGAAAACGCTTCCTTGATTCAGAGGAGGAATCGGTGTGTATTGAAGCGAAAATCAAACATTTTCGGATTTTTAATTAGGCAAAAGTTTTCGGACTCGACCGGGACTCGAACCTGGGCTTCCTGGCTACCGCCCAATATCGAAATTGGTGTATTTTTTGAACACCCTATAAAATGTGCGCTCAGTCCTATAAAAACCGTGCGGTGCATTCCGCCCTATTGCCGTCATGGCTATCCGTCATCGGACATCCATCACCGAAGACATCCGTCACGATAATCCATCACCGATTTAGGTAAAAATTTTTTCCATCTAACAAGAAAAGCTCACTAGGTGCAACACCCCTAAGGAAAAAAGTCTGATGAGGTTTTTTAGTATGGGTAATAAGTATAAAAATAAAACTTAAATTCATAGCATTTTTCAAGGTCTATCCATTGACACCAAAACCATCCCAAACGGATTTAACTACGCTGGGATAAAGCCATTGTTTCAATTAGGGCATTTTGGCATATCCGTATAAGGCCCATATGTTGTATCTCAAAAACTATAAGTTGGATCGAAAAAAGACCTCAAATTCGTGTTCAGCGACCCCAAAAAATGGGTGTATACGTTGGTTTTAGAAGTTTTAGAGATGTCAGAAAAGTGACAAACTTGTCACTGTTTGTGACAAAAAAACTTTTTCACTTTTCTTTTCACTAAGTTTTTGCGCTTTGATAAGTTCGACAGAAACCAGACAACGAAGAAATTTATTAATATTTTTTAGGCTGAAAAATAATAATAAATTTTTTCGTTGTCTGGCTTTCTGTCGAACTTATCAAAGAGCAAAAACTTAGTGAAAAGAAAAGTGAAAAACTTTTTTATCACAAATTGTGACAATTGTCATAAAAAGTGACAAGTTTGTCACTTGTCTGACAACTCTAGGTGGTTTCAAAGGACAATCTATACTTCAGTCGCGAGCTCTGCGATTTACCCCTTTCAGGATAAGAAAGTTGTCGCAAGCTAGAAAAATTAGTAGAATCCACCTAGAGACCTCCAAAAATTGGATTGCGACAACTTTTGACTTCGATAAGGGTTGCGGCGCTCGCGACGTGAAGTATAGCGAGGTCCAAAGAAAACAGAATAACTTTTTTACTGTGCCCTTTGTTATATTGAACTGGGTTCGAAAAGTCAAGATATCGTCTCTTAAATTTAAGAAAGTACACACGTTAGGTACTACTAAGCATTACAGGGCTACACACGTGTTTTTACGTTCACAAAATTTTTGAAATTTGCGCTGTTGTCACTTTTTATGCCATTTTTAATTGACAAATTAACGAATTGCGCCGTTGTTCTTAGTAAATTTGTCCAAAAAATTGCGCGATTGTTCTTTTATATCAAATTTGATTGACAAATTTTCCAAAAATTTGCGCCGTTGGGTCGCTAATAGCGACCATTTAGCACGTATGCAGGGCTATTTTTCCGAAAAAATTTTTTTCATAAAATTTTCTAAAAAATTCCTATATGGGTTTTTCAATGATGGGAAATCCAAAAAACTCACTCCCGATGTCTGAAAATTTTTTCCCTATATCGACTAGCACCTTGGCTCAAAAAGATTTTTTATGTCAAATTGATGCCAATTTGGCCTGAAATTTTGTAATCGGGGGTTTTTAGCTGTGGTGAATCGATTGGCGATGGTTTTGTGAGCCAAAAATCGAACACACACATTGCCTTTTACTTTTTTATCTGCTATTTATTGTTTCTCTTGCTTTTAGTTTTATCCTGCTTTTTAGTGAAATTACTCAAATGAATAATCCAATTGATGACCTTAGTCTTTAAGATCTCCACATGAAACTATCCGACAATTATTTTGACGACTGGCTTATTACAATGGGACTACTCCACGGATCACAAACTTGCGACTACTGCGGCAACCAAATGTTGTCTGGAGGTAGAAATCATACATGGGTTTGTCACGAGCGCCGATGTCTGCGTGGTAACACAAAGCTCACGAAAGGTCTATATACCTTCTTTGAAGAATCAAAGAGTACTATGCAGTTTGCTCCCCACACCCGTTTTCAATTAAAACACTTTTATTTCGCATTTTTATGCTTTGAATATTATTGTTTGTGCATTTTTACGGTGGGGAAAATAAATTTCTATCTCATTTTTTAGCATGAATATTTTTACTTTGCCTACGACCGAAGAAGATGCTGTGGCTTTCTTACAAAACAAAGGAATCGTGCAAGCAAACAGAGAATGCCGAAATCAACACGAAATGAAGCTATATTTTGGCGAACAATGCCGCTGGCGCTGTGGAAAAGCATGCTGCCGCAAAGAGGCTGGTCTTCGTGTTGGAAATTGGCTTGAAGGCACTCTTCTGCCTATTGTAACCATTATTCGATTTATTTATGGGTGGGCGTACGAGTATACGTCTGGAAAATGGTGCGAAAGGGAGCCGTCGAGCGCATGTGGGGATCAGCGAAGTGGCGCAACAAGAAGCATCGCGGAATGGCTCGTCACCATTTGAAGTCGTACTTGGCCGAATTCATGTGGAGACAGCATATTGGCAAAGAAAACCCGTTTGAAGCCATATTACAAGGAATCAAGGATTACTGGCCTCCAATGTCATTGCGAGTGTGATTGTGATATTTCCCCACTCTGAAATGCATTGATTATTGTTTTTTGTTGTATAAAAATGCGAAATAAAAGTGTTTTAATTGAAAACGGGTGTGGGGGAGCAAACTGCATAGTACCAATCAAAGCTTCCAAGGAAGACAATATATCTCGTTTCTTTTTTTGGGCTTAAAAATATGACACTTTTAAGAAGGTCGTATTTGAAACAAAGATCAGTGACGTCACGATATCTCTTTGATTAATGTTTTAAATAGCCTCAACAACCACGATTTTCATTGAAAAATGTTTTTTTTTGTAAAAAATGAATTTTTAACCCCCTAAATGAATTTTCTTCGAAAAAAGCGGAATGTCAGTGTTTCAGTTTGGTGTCAGGGCAACTTTAAAGAAAAGAAAGATCAAAATCCATGTGTATGGTTTTTCTAAAAATTGGTCGTCACCATAAAAAACAATCAAGACTCAAAAATTGATATTTTTCATAGGGGATTAAAAGATAACCCCACAAGTTATATATCATTTTAAAGCCTATACTTAGACAAAATTTATTGATTTAAAATAATTCGGAAAAAATTTTCCTGTTAACCCCCTAAGGCCGCTGGAGGGTGTTATACAACAATGGTATAAAAACTAAACGGTACACAGCAGCCCCTGCGTGAAATTTGTCTTGATATAAATGCTAGACAATCTGTTTAATGATATAATTTCCATGATGATTGCGAATTAACTTCACATCGTTTTCAGGAAATTTCTATTTCATTGTATTTATCATGAACCCATTTGCGCATTTTATGAGAAATTATCGAACGTGGTTTTTCACAAAGGGCAATCAAAGTCTCATCTTTTATCTAATTTCCCTTTATTTTTCTTGGAATCATACGAACGTGGGAAATGCACTTTTCGTGTCTCATCTTTTTAATTATTATGCTTAATGGTAAGTTATATTGTATTAATCTTAATCAAATGTCTTAACTCTCCATATTCTGCATTCTTAAGAAACAGAGGAGGGGGAGGCTAGGGGGTCTATAGACCCTCCCCACGAAATCGAAAAAATGAAAATTTTTTCTAATGGGCAAGGGGTAAAAACTCCAAAACAAGGGGACCAAGGAGTGGACCCCCGAACCTGGATTCTAGCTATAAGAGGAATGTTCGATCCTCACTTTCACACCCTAAATAAAAAGTGGATTCTTCTAAAATAACTTAGAGGATTCTTGCCGGTGTACTGGTTCTTTAAAACCTAATATATTTTCAGTGCATGCAAAAATCCAGTCATTACCTAAAGACAAATTCGAAAAATTGCGTATAACAGAGAAGAATTTCCAATATATTAAAAATTTGCATGTTAATTGGCATGGTATTGCTGTCAAAGCTCTAATGGGGCAAATGGGAAAGCAGCTATATAAAAAAATCCCACCTGGTAAAAATTTTGATATATTCAATTTGTTGTTTTCTAGATGAAAAGAGAAGATTAGCAACGTGTTTGGATCAAATCAATGAAAAGTATGATCTTGTATTCTCAGCTAGATGCTTGATTCGAGCTAGAAATCGACAGATTATACGGCAGAGTAGAAGAAACAAGTTTCATTCAGATCTCAAAATGCTACCAAAGATCTCAATTGATGCATCTCAAAAATGGATGGGTTCTTTTAAAGTTATACAAGAAGAGACTACCCAATGGAAAAGGAGGAAACTATTTAGAGGAAGCATACAAAAATCGAAGATTTTCCCTATTCAAAGTCTTCGCTTCGAAAAATATCGTAGAAGATTGAAGCGAAGCCCTTATAGGCTTCTTGATAAGGACTTGAGAGTTGAAGAATATACACCTCACTTTAAAGTGAAGAATATGGAAAATTTGGAAAAATTAAACGCCAGAAATGATGTTTCTCCAGTCACAAAAGTATTTTTTCAGTAAAATTGACTTGAAAAAAAGCACATGTCGGGCTGAAACGAAATCTTCTGATTCATGTTTTTGTTTCAATAACCCAAAAACCAAATCCTGGCACCTCTACTGGTTCGGACCGACTCTAGAAAAAGTGTTACCGAAAAAAATCCGTTGTCACTTTTCCTGCATTCATGATACTCAATTTTTGTTGGGCCAGGGTTTGGCCCGTGCATACCTCTCTGCCAAACCAGCGCAGTTGAGAATCATGTTTTCATATGAATGTTGCCTGAAAATCAGGCATGATTCAGAGTAGTGGCACAAAATTGATTGAACAACCCAATATTTTTGTTTAGTTCTCAAACTTTCTTCAACAACTTTTAACGATAAAAAAGCAAAAGACCGAAACACCAACCTCAATAGGGACCGAGAAAAAATGGCCAAAAACTTATGAAGTCCTAAAAAAACTGAAACATGAAATGGATAGAACAAAACAACTCCCTGGATCAAAGCCATACAAATTTCGAATGTAAGGTTAAACATAGACAAATTTGATATATTTTTGTATAAAATTTTCTCTAGGTATGATATTGTACTTGAGAATGAAGAGCCAACTTTTTCTCCATCCGAGAATGTACTATTTTAGTTTTTACAGGGTGGCCGAAAAACCGCATTTTTCGAGCAAATTTTCACCAATAATTTTTTTAATAGAATTTTCCAAAACAACCCTATAGGAGGTTTTTCTATGCGAGAAATCGATTGCGCACAATGGAAAATCGTGAAATCGCTTCCCTGAATCAGTCCAAAAGCCATATTTTTGGATGTTTTATGCTGATCCAGGAAAGCGATTTCACGATTTTTCCGTGCGCGCTATCGATCTCTCACATACCGCTTATAGGGGTGTTTTGGAAAAATCTATAAAAAATTCAATTTTTGAACAAAATTCGATTTTTGAGAAAATTTGCTCGACAAATCTCAAAAAAGCGATTTTTTACCGCCCTGTAAGTTGATTTATGTGAGTTTAGAAAAGTCCAGACGGCTTAATCCGTCAAGGACTTCAAATGGTAAATTCTATAATAGGAAAAGAGCGTACTGGACTAAGAAAAAAGGGGAGTACAAAATGGTTAAGCCCACGTTTTCTGCCCCTCATGCCAGATAAAATGGAGGGTGAGAATGAAGTTCTCTCTCCGACAATATTGTCTTTTTACAAGAATAACAAGACTATAGCCTCGCTTCCAGATGTAATTTTCGCTATTTTTGTTCGAACAAAATTGTTATTTAGGTTCTAGAAACATTTGGTATGACCGAGCATGATAGGGATTCTGTTTTAGAAATGCTTATGGATGTTTCAGGGACGACAAAAAATGTTGATCTGGGTATTGATCTGCTAAAAGAGATCAACTTTTTTGGTAAGAATCGCAAAAAACCATCCCCCTTTTTTGAAAAATTCTTGGATCCCCCTGCACTTGGAAGTCTGACCCCGCAAATTTTCGGCCAGAGGCCCAAAATTGGCTAAAAAATGTCATTTTGTAGAAACAATTGGCTAAAAAATGGCATTTTTTTTGGCAACAAATGGCTTTAAAAATGACATTTTTTGGAAAAAAATGACTAAAAATGGCTTTTTGGCAAAAATAGCAATTTTTGAGCATTTTTTGTGGTGAAAAAATGTCATTTTTTAGTGAAAATTTTTAAAAAATGACCCTCCTCCCGCAATTTTTGGTCTGGCCCCGCAAATTTTCGGAAAAATGGACCTCCTCTATCCATCTATGGGGAGGGTCAATGGGATTTCGTCGCTTTCTGGTCTCTTAAAAAGGTTCAATTTTTAGATATTAAAGAAGACGTTTTCAATTCCAATGAGCGTGTTGTAGCCAATTTTGAAAAATTAGAAAATTCTTTGAGTTTTAATCAGCAGAAACATTTGGATAAAAATGGGTTTACGATTATGGAACAACACCAGATGGAAAAATTTTACAGAGATCAAGGTGATCTTTTTCAATACTTATCTTATAGACAAGGTACAAAAGATTATAGACGGACATAGATAGTCTAACCTGCCCTCAGGAGCTCAATTTTTGTCGGACCATGCGAGACCGGCCCTAAGTTCCTGCCTGGTCTGACCAGATACGGACAGGCAAAAAGTGACCCTAACCTGCTGCGGGCCGCCAAAAAGTGATCAGGCCCGACTAGGCCTAACCGGCCTGACCTGCTACTACTGACAGAAAAAAGTGATTAATCCAGGCCTTGTCGGCTCGAGGGCCAACATGGCCTGATGCGGGCAACCAAAATGTGGTCATTTCTGCCTAGATCGAGCCCGTGCACGCCTATAGCCGACACTCTTGGTGACGGAACCCAGTGTGGCGGCTTATCGAGAGCCAGCTGTATAAAAAAATTTGTGTACAAATTTAGGCCTCAACAACGAGATCGACCTTACAAGCTTTGAATGCCATAAAAATTATACTAAACAACAAACTGAACACGCTCTTTGGCTTACTATTGAAGAAATTGCGCAAAATTTAACATCTGTAAATTTTTTCAATTCTATATTGCCAACAATTTTTTCAGACTGTACGTAAGCGTCAAAAACGATTTTTTTTAACTGTTCCAGAAGATGTGGAATTTGCTCGTGAAACTGGTGGTGTTGGTATGAAAATTTTTATATTGAGAAGGAGCCAGAGTCTGAAATGGATCCGGAGCCCCTGGGACCCAATTGGGTCCCGAGATTCCCGGCATAGGTGGACAAAGGGGTCCACTTTTTCGAAAAATTGCGTGGGGGATCTGATCAAAAATTGCGATGGGAAGGGGTCAATTTTTGCCAAAAAAATGTGATTTTTTGAGTGTTCTAAAAAATGGNGGGGTCCACTTTTTCGAAAAATTGCGTGGGGGATCTGATCAAAAATTGCGATGGGAAGGGGTCAATTTTTGCCAAAAAAATGTGATTTTTTGAGTGTTCTAAAAAATGGGTGTCCCTTTCGGACTCTGGAAGAAGCAGCTATGAAAATAATATTGTTTCCCTTAATTTAGACTTCGCACGGCCAATTCTTCTTGCGCCGTTTGCATTTGCACCCCTATTTGGGTTTGCCATTTTGGGACCCATCATTTTGTCCCCAATGTTATTCAGGTCAGTCTGAAACGTTTTAGGTGTAGGAGTAACAAAAAATTTCTAGCCCTTCTCTTATCAACCCAACTCTGCTATCTCCAATTATATTGTCACCAGGAGTGGCCGTCCCTGAAGTATTGAGGTCAGAGTTTCTTAAGTCTTCAACTTCAATTGAACTAAAACATTTGTAGCGCTTATGCTTTTGGACCGTTTATTTTAAGCCCATTCGTTATGCAGCCAGGAATTTTGACACCATATGTAAGAAAAAAGGGGACCTCGAAAATTGTTCAATTTAAAATCGATTTTTAGATTTTGGGTCCGAATATCTTGAATCCATTCGTATTATCACCACTCGTTTTAAGCCCATATGGTAAGTTTTGGTCGTAGAAAATTTTGTGTTGTAACTTGTTGTACTCTTTTAGTTTTATCTCCAGACATATTATCGCCACAAATACTTGGTGGTGGTGTTCTCTCACCAACTTTTCTCTCGCCTGCTGTTCTAACAGAAACTTATCTTATGCTTTCGGTTCTCTCACCTAGCTTTTTGTCTTGATATTAATTGTTTTTATAATAAAAGACCATTTTTATGTTTGTCTGACAAGGAAACATTTCCATAGAATTGAGCGAGTACTTAAAACACAATCACGCAATGGACAAAAATTTCTCTATGTCAAATGGTATGGAATGCCAAAGGGACAAGCATATGACTCTTTTGATTAGGATTTTTGCGAGCCTTCGGGGTAGGGGGCANACAAAAATTTCTCTATGTCAAATGGTATGGAATGCCAAAGGGACAAGCATATGACTCTTTTGATTAGGATTTTTGCGGGCCTTCGGGGTAGGGGGCATTTGTCCTCGATACCCTTCCCTCTCTCTGCAAACGTAATTTATGGACGGACCCAAGAGGTTAAAAAGGGTCTGGCTACGCCACTGGTATAGTGATAATTCATTTGGTGGCAGAAGATCACCTCCTTTAAAATATTGCCTTAATAATATAATAAATTTATATATACATGTTTATATACAAAACTTTATTCCTTAGCCAATTCTAGCGACAACTTTTTCATAGAAGATTTTTGTACGATAAAATTTCCACACAGCCCGAAACAACTGCAATGATGCTCAATAAATTCGATTTGAAACAATAAATTGCATTGTTTCACTAAATTCTTATAAAAATGAACACTTCTGACCCAGCCATTCGATTGTATGGAACACTCGAGTTTCTTCTCGTTTAAAAATGAGTCAAGTTGGTGTCTTTCTCTATTCACAAGAAATTTTGCTATAAATAAAAAGTTAGAATAGCAATAAGGTGGTTTCAAATTGGCTTACTTAGAGAAATTTTTCGAAATTTTTGCCAGGGGTCGTTCGCTTTTTCATAAATCTAAAAATTTATTGTATGATATAAAGATTTTAAAAAAAGAATATGATTCTCCTCTGGTTTGAGTATCGAGCCATGATCATCCTCTGACCCGATTATTGAGTCATGATTCTCCTCTGGCGAGTCTTGTGACCCGAGACCCCCCTGGTGCCGGGATTCTTAGTCATCCCCTATAGATAACATTGCCAGATGCTTTTTACAAAGGTTGCAAACAATTTTTTGGTGAGATGTAATAGAGGTTGAAAAAATTCAATTTTTGACCAAAATTCGATTTTTCTAAACTTCCCGATCCAGGAGACTTCGTTTTTTTGGTACCCATATCTTACCTCTAGAATTTTATTTAACAATCTAGATAAATCAATTTCGACACGAAACTCTCCGTTAATTTCAATCTCATATGGAAATCCACTATCAAGCATTAAAAATTCCTCCAATTCATGATATTTTGAAACATCATAAATAAACTTGGTATTAAAAGTTTGTTTTAAGTTATCAAATTGTTTCAAGGAATTGTTTATATCAAGATAAAATTCTGCTTTTTCAAGGCGGATATAGTTTTCTAAAAGTTGTTGAAAGAATTTGTCAACAGAGTGCAGTTATCGCCGCAGTTTGAGTGGAGGAGAAGGGGGTCTTTGTAAATCATCGATCCCCCCCCCCTCCAGAGGTATATAAAAAAACCTAGGATTTTTTGTAAAGATAGGTTAGTTCCCCTTTAGACCCTCTGTCCACATTAAGTTGGGTTTAGGGGGAGAGGGAATTTTCAGGTTTGGAGAGTGAAATGCATCCACCTCCATAATTACGAAGCTGCCCCAGGCCCTCTGGCTACACCCTTGATTAAACAATACCTCCCCCGAAGAATAATATGTACCTAAGATATGAACATAATCAAGAAAAAGACATCCGTTGCCAGCTTTAAAATTGATCACATTGATGTTCTTCTCAACCGTATCCCTCAATAACTGTAGCATCTCGATATTTTTCGAGAAATCTCCTGATTCCACTTTGAATAGCTCAATAACCCCATATTTTAAGCTCTTGGTCATAGCAACAATTTTTTCATCATTTGATAATTTGTCCTCATCCAAATAAATTTTATGCCTCTCTTGATAGGTTAATATAAAATAATGTTTCGTTGGACCAGCATCATCATC
>OZJO01019649.1:0-27065 GCA_900406225.1 Acrobeloides nanus
TTTTCGAGTTTTATGTGAGTGATTTTTTGCAATAGGCTAGGGTGGTGTGCCCCCCCCCCTCCCCCCTCCCCCTGAATAAGCACCATACATGTCAAACCAACTGTATAAAAAATATTAACAGGATAATGATCTATGCCCAAAAATAGGCATATGCAAAAAATTTCATATGCAAAGAAAATTGGACAACTTTAATTTCGGACCGGGATTTGAACTTGCGACCTAATTGCAATCCTTGCACACTAACCACTCGACCATGTGATTCCTTAGCTTGTTGGTACAATATATATCTCGTTTCACTCATCTCATTTAGATGAGTTGAATGGCAATACTTTTTCGAATTTCTTTCAATATTTGCAAAAAAACAGTCGTGGGGGGAGGGGGTCTGGTTCAAAGAAGTAGCTAGGGGTCCGGCATGGGTGCACCCCCCAGAGTTTTCCCATAAAACATAAAAACATAACACTTATGATTAGAATTTTTTTCGGGCCGAGAGGGACACCGGTCCCCGGTGCCCTCCCCTTTTAGCTACATTCATGGTCTGGTTACTCCTTTGCGTCTCCCCCCCCCCCCCCAACCTTTGTTAGGGAGATGGTTCATGAGGTCAATGACTCTTTCCTCATCTACCCTACTCCTACTTAATCCACTAATTTTTAGGATATAAACGCCAATCCAGCTACTATGAAGAAGAAAAACCCCGTTTGGACATGTGTGATACCCATGCCATACCAGATAACCTATTTTTCCCGCATCTCATAAGATCTAGGCTCACCAATGGCACCATAATCGACCCCAGTATGCCTAATCCATGTTGGGTGGTAAGAAATTTGTTGAAAAGCTTAATTATTGCACTTTTTTCTTAAGGTTGTTTCACTGCCTCCAAGACTACCTTATACCTATACCATACAATTTATGGATGTGAAAAATTTGAACCCGCCTTCGATAGACTCAAGTACACAGTTGGTCGTGTGCGATGGAAATTTGACCATGAATCAATGTTTGAACGAGAAATATAAGATACCGATATATAATGGGGTGTTTCCACAGAGTATATCCTTAAGGTAAGGTTTATACATGCCAGGTCCAGTGCTGTAGGAAGAAGGATCGACTAGGGTCGAGGAGTGGGGGTGTATGTTTCATTGCCCAAAAGCTTAGAGGAGGGATACTTTACTCTAATTTTTTCAATTGATTCTTTTTTCTAGAAGTTCTGGTAACCCTATGTATATCGGCTTACGCCATGACCTTGGCCCATATTCCAACGGGAGATTATATGGTGATATAGAACTTTTGTTTAAAGTACATGCTTCAGTCACCGGTAAGAAAATTATCCTCTCCCTCATCTAAAAAAATCCATGTTTCAGACAAAGCTTATTACGGCCTCAATATTACCAACGCCGTCGTTTCCAATAATACTGGAAATGGCATTCATGCCATGCAAATCCGAGACAGAACTGCTTTGTGTAATGTCTCCGTAGATCATAATGAAGGTATAGCCGGATTTTTGGTTCGCGATGGAGCCGCAGATATATGGGTTAACGACACATCTTTGAGTTACAATTGGGGTGATGGTATGAATGTTTCCTATGCAGGAGGATCCATCAATATCAACGGATCGAGATTTATGGAAAATCGTTGGCGAGGTATCGGATTTTAGAAAAATAAGAAAGGTGTACATGGATCCTCAAAGTCCAATTACCCTTTCCCATCTCCATCGAGCCCCAAAAAATTGGCTTAAGCAAAAAATTTCGAAAAAAATCAAAATGGACTTTCTATCTATTGGCGTAGCCAGAATCCCCCCCCCCCCCCCCCGGCCNNNNAACCCCCCCCCCCCCACTCCGGCCATACACGGGCAGGAATCCTGAAAGACCCTTCTTCGTAAAAGATTCAATCTTGCCTCTTTACCCCTCGCAAAAATCTTGGCGACCTTTTTTGGTGACTGTCCTTATGCCAAAAGTTTCTATGAATATTGTTGTAAAAAATTTAGGTTTCGCATTCCATCAAAATGAAACTATTCCATTTTACGCATTGAGACAAGAGATCATTATTAAAGGAAGACCTTCGAATAACATTTTTTATTTGAGAACTATATTTCAAGGAAATCTATGGGGTGGTGTTTTGGTCGGAAATTATTGTACCTCGGCATATAGCAGGATTGAACCTAAGGTAAGGAGAAAAAATACTTCGACTTTCACACCTATGAAAAATTCATGAAAAATGGCCTTTTTCGTTGTTCAGTAAATTCTAAATCGTTATTGTTTTTGAGATATTTACTTGTGAAGTTTCATCTGTGTATCACAACGAAAACATGTGCAACTATTTTAAAACATGTGCAATTATTTTCAAATTTAAGGTTCTCATCAATTGGGTAGAATTCTATCAAAACCAATACCACCCATCGATCGAAATTTTCTCTTGCCAAAAATATGATAGAGCCATGCTAACAGTAGATGTGACTGGAAATCGTATAGAAAGTGGCACAGGCATGGGTTTTCGAATGGAGCCAGCTGTAAACACGGAGGTGCTCGTGAACAGCAATCAATTTTTGAACAACAATAATACCGCTTTGTTGATACGGAATGCCAAATTTCCTCAACTATCAGGGTTAACTGCTAAGGTAGAGCTTAGATTTTTGTGATGGCCATCTTTCCTTCCCCAACAAAAGTTGGATAATACCCCCTCCCAATATTTAGCTAATGAGACCTCTGGCCCACCGATTATATATATTTTGGAGAGGGACGGAGAGAAAAAATACCCATGGACTCCAGTGGCGTGTCCAGGGGCAGGAGGGCATACCCCCAAAACCGAAAATTTCTAAAACGGCATTTTTGACCAAAATTCGATAGAAAAATGAGGTTTTTTTACCTACTCGTCCCTCCCCCAAAACCAAATCATGGACACGCTTCTGATGGGCTCGATGCACGGCTGTTTTTTGCTAAAATTGGAGAAAATTCGAAGCTTTAAACGCGAGTAATTCCATTCGACTCAGTTTACTGAGACGAAAAGAACGAATACCATAACTGGAGTTTTCCATCCCGAGCCCATGGCCGAGTGGCTAAAGTATAGAGATATGCAAAAATTTTCATGGAATTTTGACAACTTTAAATTTGAAGCAGGATTTGAACCCTAGCCTATAAACTGCAAACCCGTCACTTTAGCCACTCGTCCATGGGCTCGGGATGGAAAACCCTATTTTATAGTATTAGTTCTACTCGTCTCGGCGAGCTGAGTCAAATGGCATGGCTCATTTTTAAAACTTCCTCTAATTTTAGCCAAAAAACCGCTGTGCCTAGAAAGATGTTACCCCTGAGTGCCCATTGACCCCTTAGCCTATATTTTGCCCTGTTTAGGTCACCATAGCCAAAAACTCATTCAAATTCAACACCGGCCAATATATCATCTCCATCGGCCTGAACGAAAATGCCCTTGACCAAAAAATGTATTTCAACCAACAAAATGAAATCCGTGAAAATGTTATCATCAACCCATATCCCTATCTCAAACCCCGATCCACTCCATACGCCGCTTTGGTTGTCTCGAGCAGGTTTTTTTTTCAATTTCCCCTGATTCAGGGTATAAAGAAATTTCAGCAACGTCGAAATCCGGCATAATTGCTTCAAAAATCCAAAAGCTGACTATGAAATCGGGACTGAGCTCATGGAACATGCTAAATGGATCGATGCGAGGGAAAATAATTGGGGTTATCCAATGTATGAGAATTTTATGGACCGGATTTTTGATCAGGTATATTTAAAAAATCAAAATTTAAAAAAGTAAGGAGCTACTACACAATAGGTGGGTCACCCACGTGAAAATTTGTTACTGGAAATGGACCCCCTAGAGATAAAACATGCGGGGAATCCGAATTTGACATTTTCGAAGCGAAAAAACGCTTCCCTGACACTTTATGTTATGTAAATTTTCTTTTATATTATGCAAATTTCAGTTCAATCGCTACTCTCTGGCATCGATTGAAGTCAATCCATATGCTGCCGTGTGTAACCAACGGACCCCAGTCATAACTTATACTCAACAAGCATTTCGAAAATTTCGAAAAGAAGATAGGCCTTATGTTCTCGGAGGCGCTGTTTATGAAAATCATGATTTGAGGACTGGAAAATATGTGGTAACTGACGACATACAAGTGGTGCCTGGGGCAAGATTGACAGTTGAGCCAGGCACGGTGCTGGAATTTATGGATGGAGTCGGAATGTTGGTACAGGTAAAAAATTTTTTAAAACAACAGAGAATGAAACCTCAAATGACAAAAAAGGATAACTTCACCGAAAAAAGGAGAAAGAAATGATTGAAACGAAATTTTTGATTCATGTTTTCGTTTCAATAACCCAAAATAATTTTCAAATTGGACAATTTTGGTGTCATTTTGTTCATTTCATTTAGCTATAAAATTGATACAATGTTCATTTTATGAAAAATTTAAAAAATTGATGCAAAAATCGATTTTACCGCAAAAATTCAAAAAAGTTTGTGTATTACAACGAAGAACTTGTAACAAATTCAAAATTTCAAACGCAATTATCTCAAAAATTGCAACGATTCAGAACATACCGTAAAAACAAAAATTGCTCCATTTTTCATGAACTTTCCAAATATCAACAAAAAGTGGAAACTTTTTGCCCACTGGACTGGTCCTTTAATATGTTTTTAGGGCGAGCTCCAGCGCACAGATTTTCATCATTCCAAAGAAGCCGTCACCTTCACTTCCAAACCTTTTGTCCTTCCCAAACTCGAAGACATTCGCCTCGTGGATGACTTTGACAATGAAGATGTTATGGCAGGCCGCCTAGAAGTCCTCGTAGACGGCCAATGGGGCACTATATGCAATCGCTCATGGACAGCCCATCATGCACAAATTGCTTGTAACCAACTCGGCCTGACAATGGACCCTCAGTACTTTGAAAATTGGAGAATTTTTCCACCACCAGGGGATTTACCAATGGTTATGGATAATATTAGATGCGAAGAAAGAGAATATGATATTACTAAGTGTAGGCATGATGGGGTCAAACATAATATTCAAGCGGCTTATGGCTGTAGGCCAACTGAAGTTGTGGGTAAGTTAACTTTTTTTATTAAAAAAAATTTATTTTTTCATTTTTCATAGCGCAAAAAATCGCAAAAATCCGTTTTTATATCACCACGAATTTTTTATTACCAATTTTAACAAAAAGCATACCAATAAAACTCATAAAAAATTTCATCCTTCAATTTTTAGCTCTGATAAGTCTCAATAAAACTACTTTTTATATTAAAACATTAGGCTCAAAAAAATTTAAGAAATAATGCAAAAAAATTACGACCTTGGCAGGATTCGAACCTGCAATCTTCGGTTCCGTAGACCGACGCGTTATCCATTGCGCCACAAGGCCAGTTGAGAGAGAACCATTGAGAAGCGATAAGACCAAGCAGGCTGCTTGCCTAGTTTCAGAATCAATAACGAGTCGCTTGCCAAAAAATGTGATCAAAGGCCAAGTTTAAAATAAGAAAATAAAAAAATGTCAATTGTTGAGTATTTTACATTTTTGCTAAAAAAATTTTATTTTTTCAACAATTAAAAAAATTGAGTTTTTATATTTTTTTAAAGTTTTTAAATTTGTCAAAAATTGAATTTTTTCATTTTTATCAAAAATGGAAAAAAATTCCATTTTTTCAACAGTGGTAGTGGCGCAAAGCAATGTGGAGGGGGGGGGAGTTTCCCACCAAATATGAAAAAATGAAAATTTTCTCTAATGGTCCCATCTGATGTTTTTGCTTAAAATTTTTGAAATCAGAAAAAACTAAAATTTTCTTTTTTCGATTCGGAAAAATCGGAAACAAGGAAAAAACGAAAATGTCCCCCTTATGTTTTTGAGGTTGAAGGCCGGCTAAAAATTTCATAAGAATCCCCTTACGATTTTTTAATGTTCGAAAAAATTTTTTTCAAAAATATCAATTTTACACAAATTTTTCCTATTTTTAAACATTTTTATCAAATTTTTCTCTTAAAAAATTCAAATTTTCCCTTGAAAAAATTTTCAGAGACCCTCCCCCCTACGTCCCTGAACCCCAGAGCTGCCATTGATGATCTCTCATTACAATTTTCAACCAAAAATGACCAAAATTTCCTTCTTTTCACCAAAAATGCCCAAAATCTTCTATTTTTTACCAAAAATTTTATTTTTCTGAGCATTTTCACAAGGGACCTTTCAGAACTGCAAGATTGATTTTTTCAAAAGCTTAGCAGAATTTGTTGGGCTGGGCCTACTTATTTAAAAATGCTTTGTATTGGGTGTCTAAGACTTCTATTAGAAGATAATTCAAGAAAAAGTTTTGTCAATTATAACATTACCAATTTGTAAACCCATTAAAAACAAGTCAGCATGGTCGAGTGGTAAGATACTCGCTTACTGCCCTGAGGGACGATGGTTCGACCAAGGTGGTCAATTACAAAGCATATTTTGAAAGTTACAGAACATGGGTGTCAGTGTCTGGACATGCACACACAAAAAATTGATATTTATAATTTTTTCATAAGGGGGTTAAAAGTTAACCCCACTAGTTATATATCATTTTAAAGCCCATACTTAGACAACATTTATGATGTTTAAATTTTTAAGAAAAGTTTTTTTTGTAGAAATTTAACCCCCTAAAACCACTTACGTTTTCCCTAGAGACTGCGTGAAATTGGCCTCTTATGTTTTTGCCCAAAAATTTGGAAAATTTTCGAAAAAAAATAAGGGGACATAGGCAAATTTTTTGGAAATTTCACCTACATACGTGTGCACGGGGGCCCAAGGGGCCCAATTGAGCCCGGGTGACTCGTAATTCAAGGGGTGGAGCGGGGAAAGGTGTCCGAGGTGGAGCGATGGGGGCATAGATGAATGGGGGGTCGTAAAACCCCTTTGCTCGGCGGTCTAAAGGAAATTTTTGTCTCCCACTCCCTCGTCTTCTGGTACTTAAAAAACAATATTGTGAATTATTAAAAATCTTCTATTTTAGGACTTCGCTGTTCCCCACCTTATTGGGCTGGTGTTCGATATTCTTTGCTAGCTAATCCACCTACCGTCACTGGACAAACGACCATGAACAATTGGGTTATTGAAAAAGCGGGTTTATACGACTTCCGTACATCAAAATTCAGTCCAGCTCTTCAGGTTAAAGCTCTTTTTAAATTTAAAAAAGTCGGTTTAGATTGATTGGAATTATCACAGCTTTTATGGATTAACTATAAAGGATAACTACTACGAGGGAATCGATATTGTATATAATGATTTGACCAAAAAACCGGCTATAAGGAACAGTTATATAGCAAGAAATCGGAGAAATGGTGTTAAGTTGAGATCTGTTGGGATAACTATGGAAAATGTATGTTGGTAACAGACATAACTGGGCATAGGGGTTCATATTTTCCAAAAATTTACGAGGAGTCAAAGGGCAACAAAATTTTACGACCACCTTCAAGTTGACAACCAAGAAAAGATTTTCAAGATTTTTAAGAGGGGTAAAGGGGCAAACTTGAATCTCTTACAGAGGGGGGGGGGGTCATTTCTGTACCAACTGACCTCGATCTTGGCCATATCGATCAATGACTCCTTCTTCATTCGTTGCATCCTCTCTTAACCTTGCTTTGACACCCTATTTATTTTCAGGTCATTATCGAAGGCAACGAAAACGCTGGAGTCCGATACAACCCTAGAATTTCCGAAAGCCTCCAACGTGACATTGTTTCTTGGCTCGACCGAAGAGAACAGCCTGATCTTGAAGCTAACAATGTTTTTGCCATACCAAATCGTGCCTATAAAAGATTTGTCGTCGAAGAATCATCTTTAAATCAACGAAAATTCCTAGTCGCAGAAGTGACACAAGACTGTCCATTGATTTATTATGAAGGGGAAAGATGTACATACGAAACTGAGCTATTAGCAAGTGGGCATCAATATGGCATGCCTCCTAGAGTGGCTGTACAGGTAAATGATAAAATTTAATGTTTTTTAAATTAAAAAATAGCATCACATGCAATTTTCATGAACTTTAAGAGACGATACCTCGAAAGTTCACAGACTCCAGTCGAGTTTTGAGGGTTAAAAAAACAAAAATTCATGGTGTCTCGAAAAATCACGTCAGAGAGACTACGAATTTCAATTTTAGATAGTCCATCGTGTCAACAACATGAGTGATGAAGACGCCATTTTCTATGACCAAGAAGCCGGCACTTATTACAGCGCCCGTGACAACACCATCCAATTTCCAATCGTATCCAAAGGATCAAAACTCACCATGAAATATACCAGATCCCGCGGAGAACCTAAGCTAGTTATTCTGATTTTGTTTTTGGACGCACAAGAATATCTCGATCGCTTTCTTCATGTTTACGAATCAGTTATTAGAGATAACCAATATGGGGTGTCGGCTGTGCATTATAGTAACTTGACGTTTGACGATGGAACGGTGCTAAATCGATGGTCGGAAGAGAAATTGTGGTTCCAGAAAGTTAACTTCTCTGAAAATTATGATGCTGTCATATGGATTCATAGTCCTCAACATGATGTTTTATGGGGCACGCCGATTGCTGAGGTAAGGAAGAATATATAGGGAATTTCTCTCATAGCAAAAAAAAGTTCATCAACCATCGGCGCACCAAGTGCTGAAAAGGTGCAAGCAAGGGTCAAAATTACAAAAATTTCGTCAATCGACTCAGCTCGACGAGCGCTTCAAGATGATTATCATATCGTGGGGGTTTTGTGAGATTTGACTCATGGCCGATTGCTAACATATCAGCCTTCATCCATACTGATTGGGATCGATCCCGCGCCCAAAAGTCATTTTTTATTTTGTTGTCAAAATTCATGAAAATTTTTGCATATCCACATTTTTATGTGGGGAACACGTTGGCGCTAAAAAATTTTTATGAAATTTAGAGAAAAAAAGTTGTAGTTTTTTTGAGATTTTTTAATTTTCTAATTCTTCCAAAAGTTTTCATAGAAAATGAATGCGCCATCGTGTTCCCCGCATATAAATTTCGATATACAAAAATTTTCATTATTTCGACAACAAAATAAAAAAATATCTTTTGAATGCGGGATAGAACCCGCGATCTATAAGTGAAACCGAGTACGTTATCCAATCGGCTAGTCATACACCCCAAAAACCCATGATATGATGCTCATTTTGAAGAACTAGGTGAGCTGAGTCGATTGGCAAAATTTTTTTTAATTTTGGCCCCCTTGCACGTTTTTCCTTTTTGATGGTGCAGGAGCAAGTGGTGCAAAATTCTAGTTAAATGAGGAGAGTCCGATTCCCGGTAGGAAAAGTTGTTTTGTCGGATCGCGCTTTTCTGAAAAATAAGTTTCAAAAAATTTTTCAGATAACTTGGCATATTGACAACTGCTCTATTCATGACAACACCGGTTCTATTATCGACACCCATCGTGATCTCTATGCTAGTGCCAATGTTTTCCATTGGAATTTTTGGTCAAACACTATGGCAAACAACACCGGTAGTGGGATCAATATCCAACTTCCTGACACGTACAACTTATTGGCAAGGCAAGAGCATTCCTTTTGGATGACAGAGAATCGATTTTTGTACAATAAAAATTTTGCCATCCAACTTGGTGGTTATTATACTTTTGCTAATATTAGTTCAAATAATTTTACTGATAACTATGCTCCGCTTGGGAGTGGAATTTTGGAGTTGAGAGGAATGGAAAAGAGGCTAGTGATGGAGAGGAATCGATTTGATGGGAACTGGGTAATTTTTTTTGCAGAATAATGTCGACCTTGCCCTAGCTTAGAAGAAATCTAATATTGTGGAGGAACACCAGCATAATCCTAAAACTAAGTCATAGCCCAATCCTAAACATATGCTTAATCCAAGCCTAAGACTAAGCCTAAGCCCAAGCCCAATCTAAGATTAAGCCTAAGCCTATAAGAGACCTAGACTTGTGAAGAAACCCGAACATAATCCTAAGCCTAAGCCCTACCCTAACCTACCATCCCTAATTTCCACTTCCTTACAGGAAAATACAAGTGACCTTATATTTCGACATAGTGAAGCAAACTTTTTTACTACCCTATATTTTTCATTCCATCCCTTTCTCCCCACCCTAAAAATTCGATTTTTTAAATTTTAGGGTCATTGGCTGGTCAAAATGGACATTCAGAGCCATAGCTTAAAATTTTCTGGCTCAGAAATTCCCGCTTATATTCAATACAATTACTTTATGCATAATACTTTTATATCAAAAATTGAAGACTATGTGGACATGTGGCCAAGATCTTATGCAGTTGGGATTTTTGGGGCCCAAAAAGTGGACATCCATTTTAATCGGATGAGAAACGTGTTGATGGATTTTGAAGTTGTTGCTGGGGCTGAGGTAAAAAATCGTACTTACAAGGAATAGTTGGGAAGTGTTTTTTTGGAAAAGCGAATTTTTCACCAAAAAAATTTTATACAGGAATTATTAGGGTGGTCTACTAATAAGAAAAAAGTGTTCCTCTAAATTCCAAACTGAGTAGTTTCCAGCAAACATTTCTGATGTCAGTATATCAATGAGGATTAAAGAATGGTAATCAGAAGTGTCGGTAGCAGAGTGGTTAAGGTCTCGCTCCGTGGGTACGATGCTCAGGTTCGATTCCGTCCTTCCTCTTATTGTTTTTTGAAGCATATATTTCCCGAGAAAAGAAAAAGTTCATTACCCATAGTGCATGAGCAATTAAAGAACCGGATCAAATAGTGCCGGAGGCTCTATTTGAATGGAGGCGCTATTTGAGCGCCGAAGGCTGTATGATGAAAACTACTCAGTTTGGAATTTAGAGGAATGCTCCTCCTCCGTTTCACTCTCGTTGAGCTGAGTCGAATGGTGACTTGCTTTTAAAATTGCGAATTTCCTCCAATTTTTGCCAAAAAACCGCATTGCAACGTGCATTGTCTCAATCCCCCACTGTATCGATTTATTTTTGCCTATACAAAAGTGCTAAGGAAAAAGTCGTAAACGTATGGCACAGTGTGATCAACTCTAATACCCCAAAAGGCACTGGTTCGAACCCCCGCTGCGCCAACCTGTTTTTGCTTGTACAAAATCCCATCTTTAGCCTCACCTCCCCTCGCTCGACTCAATGAATATCACTTATAACTGGTGGGGTGTTGCAAACGAAGCCGAAATTCGCCAACGAATTTTTGATATGGATGATTGGAATATTTTCACCATTGGTGAATTCAGTCCATTTTATTCGACTGAAGAACATTTTATCGATTTTTGGTGGTTCCCCAAGAAGGTAGGTTGTTTAGAAAAAATTTAAAATTTCAAAATTTAGGGTCAAATTTTAAACGCTTCAAGAGTCGAGCCTCCTGCACAAGATTTAAAGGGAAGACTGTATGAGTCAATGACTTTGAGTTTAAATAAAGAACATGCAGAAAGATGGTACCAGTTTCCGTATTATTATAGGCCTTTTAGGCCGTATAGAATAATAAGGTAAGAAATAATAAGTTATAGGATATTTGATGCCAAGAGAAAAAATTTCAGCTCGAAAAATCTCAGAAAAAGATATTTTTCGATTTTTCCAAAAGGAAAAAATAATAGCGCCATTGTGTTACCCGCATAAGAATGTGGATATGCAAAAATTTTCATGAATTTTGTCAACAAAATAAAAAAATGACTTTTGGGCGCGGGATCGAACCCACGGACTATGAGTGAAGGCCGAGCACGTTAGCCAGTCGGCCATGGGCTAAACCCCCAAAAGCCAGTAATATGATACTCGTTTTGAAGTACTCGGCGAGCTGAGTCGATCAACAAAATTTTTTTAAATTTTGACCCTTGCCTGCACCTTTCCGGTTTTTGGTGAGCCACTCCCATGCCTCTTCCATCAAAAATTAAAGAAAAAATAATCCAGTGCCAAAATTAGGCGTATGCAAAAATCTTAAAAATTCAAAAACTTTTGGAACAGAACGGTATTCGAACCTGAGAAATGTTATCTGAAAACGAGTACACTACCACTGAACCATGAATTCACAAATTTGAAATTTGCAACAAAAACAATGTATGAAGCAAAACTAACTTCTTCCAAAATTTTTAGAGACCTAACAATCATGCCAGGAGCCACCTTAACTATTGAACGAAATGTTGAAGTTCACGTTTGGCCAAATGTGCGAATTTTGGTCCTTGGAAATCTAATTTGTGACGGTACCTTATGGCAGCCTATTCGATTTAAGCCGATCAATACAACAGAATTGGCTGAAGAAAGAGGAAAAATTGGGACTCGTTATAAAAGAAGCGTTTTATACCGAAGAAGAAATAAAAAATTAAATCCGGATTATAATTTTGTTCAGTTTGTGAAGGAAAGAAAGAAAAGAGCTTATAGGTAAGGGTTTATAAGGACAACTCTATGTTATACTAAGAAATTCAAGGACCTACTCGCAAATATGAAAAAATCGAAAAATCATTAAAATATTCAAAAAATTCATATTTTGCATAAAAATTAAAATTTTCAAAAAACGGAAGGCCGAGTAGTACGTGCTCTGAGGAGAAACTTCTATGAAAAATTAAAAATCTTAATTTTAGAGCTGGATACGATCCCGTCTATCGCCAATTCCCCACCTTGCGCCGAAATGATCCTTATTTTCAACAGTTTTCTGTCTCCCTCACCAAAAATTCCACCATCCCTGGCCGTGCCGGTTTCCTACAAATCTATAATGCAACATCCGGTGAAACTGTGCCTTCATGCGACCGACAATTCACTATCCGAAACGCACAAGTTGTTTGCCGAGAACTTGGTTTGGAAACTCAAAACGTATATCATTGGATAACCCCACGATATGACTATAACCCTTTGACACATGTTTTGAAAAATGGGTATATGGAGCCGAGAGAATGTATTGGCACAGAGCCGAGACTCGATAAATGTGGACTGAGGTTAACTGGAAATAATTCTATGTGGCAGTGTATGGATAATGAGCATTTTAATTATATTCACTGTGGGACGAATGTATCTTTGTCAAAGGAATATATTGGAAATTGGGGTGGGATTACGTTTAGTAGTCCAACTTTGGAAGTTGGTGAAAGTGAAGGGAAAGGTAAGAGAAATATGTTAAAGGGGGTGCATTTGGGAGAAAACAATTTTTCGTAAAAATGACCCTATTGTGGGTAATGTGATGCGAGAAATCGATTGCACGCACTTCCGAAGAGTAAAAACGCCATCTTGACCAAGTTTTCGTGAAAAATTGCCTATTTTTCGCTTTTTTCATCTTTTTTCGTCGCTCTTTTCGCCCATTCCCTTCTGCAACCCGGAATTTTCATGAAAACTTGGTCAAGACGGCGTTTTTACGCTTCGGGAGTGCGCGCAATCGATTTCTCGCATTTTTTTCAGCAAAAATTTCCAAAAATATGCAGTAAAAATAATTTCTAGACGCCTCAAAATTGCTACATGTAGAAATTGTTGGCGGTGGGTATGCGCACAATGATTCTTTTCAATCTGGAGCTCTACAAGTAATTCGAAGAGCACCATCATTAGAAAATGTCAATATTACGAATTCTTCAATGCATGGTTTACAGGTTTAGCAATTTTTAAAATAAAAATAAGTTGACATATAAGCGACGATAAGACAAAGAAACAAAACCTTTTTGTTATTTAAAATACAAAAACATTTACCTGGGCAGGAGTCGAAAGTTGAAATCTTCGGTTCCGTAGACCGAAGCGTTATCAATTGCGCTACAGGCCCTTAAATTTTGACATGCCATAAAAATTTATATGCCAACACTCAACCTTGAAATTTTTTATAAACATATATTTTTATGTCTGATAAGAGATAGAAACAAGCTTAAATTAAAAAAAGTCAAAATTTCATTTTAGCTCATCAGTCCTCGAGATAGCATAATTTTATCCCGATTAAATGTTTCTGACAACAAAGGACAAGGTGTCAATATCTTATCGACTAATTTACAATCTGCTAATCCAACTTCTCGTAAGTTAAAGGGACAAAAGACCAAAATTATCCAATTTGAAAATTTTTTGAGTTAGTAAAACGAAAACCGCAGGGGCATACATGGATAGGGGCACTTTTGAAAATTAGTGCCCCCTTAGCACATGTATGGCTGGGGCATGCTCCCAAAAGCGAAAATTTTTTATGAAAAATTTCATCTTTGGTCACAATTTGATAGAAAAGTGAGGTGTTTACCTGTTGCCCCCTCCTAAAACCAAATTCTGGATCCGCTACTGCATATTAGTACCAATTGTTAAAATGTTAAAAAATATAAATTTTTAGCCACTCCAAAAGGACCTTTGAATATACCATATTTTGTAACTGGTTTACTGGATATTTGCTCAGCTGGTAAAAAGATAGAGGTCAAAAATAGAATTATTGTGTATTACAAATATGATTCGTTTCCTGTAGATTGTGTGAAGATTTTTACATCACCGACTAGGAATTTGGGTTTTCGGTTTTTGCAGGTATGATGAAAATATGGTATAGGGCATTTCCAACCAAAAGTAAAAAGTTACACCCATGGTGAAATAGCAAACGTCTCATTAACACTGAAAAAAGTTCTACAACTTTTTTGAATTGACCAAATAAATTTTCTTACTAGCGGAATCAACTCTCGATCTTATAGTCGAGGGTCGATCCCTCCGGTGCGAAAATTTTATTTGGTCGATTCAAAAAAAGTTGAGGAATTTTTTCAATTGTATGTGACCCTGGGCCTACTAATCTATCAACTTTAGGTCAATCTTTATGGCGCTACTAACGATCTTGGTCGCTCAGATGCCTTAAATGTCTATGGTGACTCAACTTTTTCTCCTGCAGCCCTACTACACCGCTTTACCCACGAATCGATTTTCACCCACACAATTTTACCCATACAATCTAATGTGATGGGTTTGCATATGCGGGGGACAGCCGCCGATGGAGAATATGGTTTCATCGCAGAAGTGACTCTAATACCCACTACACCTAGTGAAAGTGAGTAATTTAGGAAAAAATCTTACAAGGAACCATTTCGAAGTGTCCGGATGAAATTTTCGAATTTTTTCAAAATTTTTTTACCAGCTGAAGGTTAGCTAATGGACCACTGATCTGTTGATAAAAGATTACAATTTTTGTATATAAGGAAGCATGTTAATTTCTTCTCTAAAAGTAGAACGGTTCGAATTTTCGGCAATAAATTTGTCAAACTTTTAGCCTAAGCCTAATAAACTGGTAAAAAATTTTTGAAAAAATTCGAAAATTTCATCCGAACATTTCGAAATGGTTCCTTGCTAGGGTTTAATTTTTAAATTTTTTAGCTTATGCCCAAGAAATTGCGATAAGAAATTCTCGGCTTATTAATAATGATAGGGGTGCACTACAATATCGAAATACGGGAGAAGTTGGACCTAATGTGATTATAGAACAGTGTGCTATAGAAAATAATGGATACTTTTTATATGGGAATATCAGTACGAGTATGCAAGCTATGGAGCTGCATTTACATAATACTCTAGTAAGCACTTTAATTATAGAACAGTGTGCTATAGAAAATAATAAGCGTTAAACCTAAGCCTTAAGCCTAAGCATAGGCCTAAGCCCAAGCCTAAATCTAAGCCTAAACCTAAGCCTAGGCCTAAGCCTAAGCCTAAGCCTAGGCCTAGGCCTAGGGTGTCAACTTAAGCCTAGCCTATATTCCATATCTAACTTTTTTTAAATATAATTTATAGCTCTTGATTTTCCGATCAAACGCCGTAACCCATAACCGCGGAGGCTTGTTAGTCACCGCCCAAAGTTCAAGTGCCGTAGCACAACTAAAAGCAGTGATCAAAAATTCCGGCTTTACTATGAATTCAAACTCAACCACTTTGGCATTCCTTGGCAATGACTATCAGGTAAACAAAAGATTTACATTTTTTTAAATTAATTTTTTTAGCAAGTAACATTGCTAAACAACGTCATCAGTCTCAATTTTGCCCTATATTTTGATACGGTCCTAGTTAAAGGGTTTTCTGCAAATTTTACAAGAAATTTGTTTACGAATAATACTGGTGCTCATATTGTGGACACGGAAGGGTATTCAAGAATTTCTTCTGATGCGCAAACTTTTTATTACAATATGTTTGCGGATAATTTGGCCCTTGGGCATGGAAATCAATATATTGAAAAATTTGGATATTTGCCAATGGGTGATGACAATGAGTTTCATCGGAGACCTAAGAGACAGGTATATGCTTTAACAGCTGGGCACGGGTTCAATCCCGAGCACATAAGTCAGTTTTTATTTTTTGCCAAAATTCATGAAAATTTTTGTATTTTCACATTTTTATAAAGGGAACACGATGGCGCTATTATTTTCCATGAAAACTTTTGAAAAAATTGGAAAAAAAGGTTTTTTGAATTTTTTTAAAATTTTCATGGAAAATAATAGCGCCATCTTGTTTCCCTCATAAAAATGTGGATATGCAAAAATTTTGACAACAAAATAAAAAATAACTTTTGAGAGCGGGATAGAACCCGCGCAGTGAAGGCCAAGCACGTTAGCCATTCGGCCATGAGCTAAACCCTCAAAATCTCATAATATGGTACTCATATATGGTCGAATGGCGAAATTTTTTAATTTTGATCCTTGTCACTACCTTTTCGCCATTTTGACGCCATATCCAAATATTTTAGGTCCAAATCCCAGTTTTCAGCCAAAAAGGTGTTAGTTTTGACTGGTGGACACATGTTGGCAACCAAACCTCGAGGTATAGAAGCACCATTTTAGCCGGTAGTTCGCATCAAAAATTCTATCATAATATCTTTTATGACAACTTAAATGATTATGAATTGGCTACTTCGGCACAAACTACGTAAGAAAAAACCAAAGATAGTTATTTTTTGCTACAAATAAACTTTTAGATACGACATCGGAGCTATAGACGCCAAAGAAAATTATTGGGGCTACCCGGGTACGCCTGGTGTGGCGGCTGGAAAAATTCGAGATCAAGCTGATTATCCATATTTGATTAGAGTAGATTTTGAGCCGGTTTTAGAGTCAAATACGTCGTTGTTAGAAGGTGAAAATTTTGAATTTAAAATATTAGAGCTACTGGCGATCAAGGGAGTCAATGACCAGGGATAAAACTTCCGACGAGAGATGGTGCTTATATTTTTAAGGGTCCTTCAATTTTTTTGCATAAACGTTTCTCATATATAGAGCTATCTGTCTGGAAAGTTTCGAGTTGTGGTCTGAACGTTTAAGGGTACTTTGGGTACTTTGACTCCGCGAGAGGGGGTCAATTTTTGGATATTTGACTAAGTAAAAAATTATGTAAAAATCTAGGGCCAAGGTGGTATTGGCATAAAATGAAGCCCCAGTCTCCAGCTACCAAATACAAAAAACCGTTTCTCGAAAGCTAACAAACTTATCAACTTAGGACCGATCCAAGTTTGGTCAAAAAATGGCCATTTTTCCCAATTTCTAGGGGCCATAGTGCCAAGGGGAGAGGTCGCCGGGTCGGGAGCCCAGAACTAAAGTTGCATAACTCAGTAAGTTCTATCAGAATATCCACCTCAATTTTCGTTCAGAATGAAAAATTTTATGTGCCACCCGAAGCTAGGTTTTCGGAACGTGTTTTAACCATTTCAAAAGTTTGAAGAAAAAAGCAACTTTTTTCAAAAATTGTAAAAGACTTTTGACCTAGCAGGGCTCGAACCTACAACCTTCTGTTCCGAAGACAGAAGGTTGTATCAAAAAATTTTGCATATTGAAACGAAAATTTTCCATTTTCAGGCGATTGCCCACCAGGCTGGTTCCAGATCGGAACGGAAGAATTCAAATCATGTTACTTATTTGTTGGTGCTTCTCTCACTTATGCTCATGCTGTCAAATTTTGCGAGGTGAAAAAAAATTAATTTTTTCTAATTGTTTAAAAATTTTCAGGAACTTGACGCGTTTATGCCAATTTTGAGAAATGATGACACCCGCCAAAAAGAACTAGCCAATCGAATTGACAATTTTGCTCAAACTTATATCACTGAGACGGAGAGATTTTATTCATTTGGGGTAAAAATTTTTACAGAGTGTCCAAACAAAGCTAATTTTGAGATTTTTGAGCAATTTTTTTTTATTTGATCACAATAACCCTATAGGGGTTTTTTATGCGAGGAATCAATTGCGCATACATCTCTTATACATACATCTCTTCCCTGAATCAGGGAAGTTTTTTCGAGGTTCGGTAATGTGCGCAATCGATTTCTCCTAGAAAACCCCCTTTATGATTATTTTGGTGAAAATTTGAAAAAAAAAGAACAAAATCCAAAAATTGCCCATTTTTGGGACAACTGTAAATTGAAAAAACTTAAAAATTAATTTTTTTAAGAGCTATTTTGATATTCCAATTTGGATTTCAAGTGTCACGTTGCCAATCAACCAATGTGGATGGATGAGTAGTAGGACGGGAAGTATTGGAGAGCAAAATTGTAACAACTTGTTACCTTTTGTTTGTGAAAGAGGTAAGGTGTTAAACTTCCCTGATTTTCAGAGAAACTGCGTATATTGAAACGAAATTTTGCATTATTAAAATTCAAATTTAAAAAACCAAATCAAAAAATCTATATATTAAAACGAAACCCCTGATTTTTAGGGACCAAACCTTATCAAGAGCCCATAATGTGGAGAAGAGATATCATCTTGGCTATTGTTTTAGTAATAGTTTTGGCATGTTTATTAGCCCTTTTGGCCATATGCTGGTGTATGAAATCTCGAAAAAGAAAAGAAGAATTTTTCACGAGGAAAGAATTTATTCGGGATTCAATCCGGCGTAGTAAACAGATAGAAATGGAACGGAAGAGAAGTTTTGATCAGCTGAAAAATGGGGTAAATTTGAAACAAATTTTAGACCCCCACTGATCCACAAAAGCTTCAAAATTTTATACGCTAATTTTTCAAACGAAAAATAGAGAAATTAATTATTTTTTTAATGAAAAGCAAAAAAATTATGACCCAGGCAGGAGTCGAACCTACAATCTTCGGTTCCGTAGACCGACGCGTTATCCATTGCGCCACTGGGCCGCAAATTTTGTATGTGTATAAAAACTTATATGGCAATAATCAATCTTTAGATTTTTTTATACATAGTTTTTTTGCGGCTGATAAGCACTCATCAATTTTTTTACAACCCTTTAAGACCGCGTTCATAAAAAATGTTTAACTAGCTTAATTTCCTTTTCTACTGATAAAAAATTTTTTAGCACATAACAAATGGCTCAAATTTTGGCCCAAAAACTGAAAAATCCCCGGCAAATGTACTCAAATCGTACTCCCCAATGTTGCCAAGAAAAGTGGCGAATGGGACAAGGTCGAGTGCCAGCACGGATTCTAGTCATTCCGATCATACTTATAGTACGCCAACGCATTCGACGAAGACTTGTACCGATTCCTTGTGTACTGATCATTATAGTGATACAAATTGTACTGCGTCGACAATTCGGCCAGCTGTTCCAATGTAAGTGTAGCTATACCCATCATAGGTCGGTAAGGGGGGATCCTCCCCCCAACGCACTGACTCCTTCATGAGGTGGAGTGGGATCTTTTCCAGCTCAAAATAAAAATTTTAGGCGCAATCCAGTCTCCGCCATCCCGAATCCCTATGACGACGTCAGCACTTTCCGAAACAATAAGAAACCTATACTCACCGGGCCTCGCCGTGAAACCGATATCTCAACCACCAGCAGCCAGTGTACTAGCTGTATTGGCTCTGGTTCATGTACCGCTAGAACATGTACTACCTGCTCAACTTGTCAAGATACGAGCACCGATAGGAATTCTACCATCACCGAAGAATCTGAAGAATGGGCTAGTGTGTCGAGTAGTGCTAGAAGTTCACAGGTTTCATCAGATTCGACTTTAACAGAGAGGCCGCTGTTGAAGCCTAGTTCTGGGACGAGGAGTAGTCTTTCGACTTTGAAAGTTAGCTCAAGGCCGGATTTGAGTAGTCAGAGGTAAGGCTTGTTGTTTAAAGTCAGATATATTGATGAGATGCAAAAATCGATTTTGAGAGAAAATAATATAAGATTTTTGAAAGACGTGATCAAAAATTGGCACTAGGACAAAAAATACTTTTTGAGAAAAAAAATCAATAATCGATTTTTAGAAAAAATGAAAAAATCAATTTTTGTGAAAAATTGTAAAAATGGCCAAAAATTGATTTTTGAAGAAAATAGCAACCCCTAATTTTTAGATACGCCGACTATTTCCAAGGCAGTGGACGCCCTTTATTATCACCATCTCGGTCAAACCCCAGTATTTACCAACCACCTCAACCAATACCAGTGGATCCACCCAGAGTACCTCCACTACATGGCCCATTTACGAATGGAGTGTCTCATGGAAGAAGACCATCTTTCCATTCAACTAGCCAAGATCGGGGTCCTCCAAAATCACCATTGTGGACGATCGATCCGATGGGGCCGAGAACGGATTTTACGAGAAACGATCCCCCACCATCGTATAAGCCTAAAGTGGAATATGGGAGTATACCGGTAGCTGGTCCGTTTAATCCGGAGTTGCAGGTAAAAATAGTGTCTAGTGAGACTATGGAGTGGAACACTTGAGTGGGCTGGTGCTTGGGTGGCAATGGCGGGGAAGGACTATACCCCCAAACTGAAATTTCTTAAGAAAAATGGCATTTTGGCCAAAATTCGAAAAATTTCTTTGAAAAAAGAGGTTCTTACATAGGTGCCCCCTCCAAAACCAAATCTTGGCACCATACTGCTTGGAGGGTCAGAGAAGAGGATGATAAACAAGTCTAAGGGCAATATATTTGACCTTATGACCTTAGATCTTACCCCTCTTGCAAAATTCTATAACACTTTTTAGGCTACCTTTTCCCACTCCCCATCTTCAACTGGCCGAAACTCCTTCACTAGCAATTTACCATCCGCTGCAAGTCCTGGCCGCCCTCGTCACCCACCTCCGCAAGTTCCTGACTGGGCGAAACCCATCACCGAGCCTATCTCTAGGCCAAAACCTAGCCGCTCATTGGTCGACTTATACAACCCTCACTATAAATCAGAATCGGGTGATGCAACAGGAAAAAGATCATCAAGTGGTGGTGGATTACCTTTAGAAACTGCCATGTGAATATATTTTTGTTGACTTTGAAAAAATTTTAAAATTTTTTTGTGTATTGTTCTTTTTATTGTGCTTTTTTAGTGCAATATAAGCTAAATGTGATCTGACTGTACTTAAATTTTTGTTTGTTTTCGAATGATCTCCAAGTTATAAAGTTTTAATAAAAAATTTTTATTTAAATTTTGTAGAAAAACTGCAATAAAGGAATGAAGTAAGATGGTTTATACGACTATAATTATGAGAGTGTTTCAGCAAGGATTTGAAATGGGTATGGCATATTATAACAGTCGATTTAAAGGACCAGTCCAGTAATTTACAGCTATATGAACAAATGATATATTCGGAAAGATCATGAAAAATGGAGCATTTTTTTACGGTAAATTCTGAATCGTTGTAGTTTTCGAGATAATTGCGTTTAAAATTTTGAATTTGTTACAAGCTCTTCGTTGTAATACACAAACTTTTTTGAATTTTTTGGGGAAAAATCGATTTTTGCATCAATCTTTTAAATTTTCATAAAATGAACATTGTAGCAATTTTTTATGGTTAAATGAAACGAACAAAATGACACCAAAATAATCGAATTTGAACATTGTTTTGGGTTATTGAAACAAAAACATGAATCGAATTTTCGTTTCAATAACCCAAAACAATGCTCAAATTGGATAATTTTGGTGTCATTTTGTTCGTCTCATTTAGCTATAAAAAATTGCTGCAATGTTCATTTTATGAAAATTTAAAAAATCGATTTTTTCGCAAAAAAATTCAAAAAAGTTTGTGTATTACAATGAAGAGCTTGTACACAAATTCAAAATTTCAAACGCAATTATCTCGATAACTACAACGATTCAGAACATGCCGTAAAAACAAAAAATGCTCCATTTTTCATGATCTTTCCGAATATATCATTTGTTCATATGGCTGTAAATTACTGGACTGGTCCTTTAAGAGGCGATATCTCAAAAATTCGCACAGGGAGTGGCAGTAAGACAAAAAGTGCTGCTACAAACTTGAAGCCTAAATTATTTTTAAGTACCTAGCGAGTAATTAATAAAAACATAAAGTTAGGTCTCGTGTCTTTATACTTGTGAAGAAATCGAGGGGTCATGTTTGGCGAAAATTGTTTTCGGACCATTTTAGTGTTTTTATCATAACTTTTTTTTCTAGTAATGTGTTTTCTACAATTTAAAGCACGTTTTTATTGCCCGTTGTCCTCCTTTCTAACGACGCCAAGACTATGACCCAAGCATTTATAGTTATCGAGAAAAGTGACTTTCTTTCTAAAAATAACCATTTTTACGCCCTCAAAAATTCACTATTTGGGCACTAACTCGAACTTTTCTGCAGATACAGGTATCGAGCTGCATATAAAAATAAACTAGAATTCCTGGCCGAAATCATTGACTAAATCCCTGTCAGAAGTCGTCCCCCAGAAAAATTTAAAACTCGTTAACGAAGTGATACATAAGGGAGGACACCCATGGATGGATTTCGGGGTCGGAAAATCATTTTTTTATTTTTAATAAAAGCCAATGGGATCCCGAGTTATTAATCAAAAATAAAGATACATCCTATTTTGCTTGGTAACGATTAAAAAGGAAGCTTGCTCTCTTCGTTTAGTGAAGGTTAAGAATTCGACCCGAAAAGGGATTTCAGGTTTTTGACTTTGTTTGTTTGGATGTTCGATTCAGATTTAGAAAAGTTCCGAGCATTTCTTGTTTGATAGAGTTTTTACTTTCTAATTATCGCGATTCTTTTTCATCAATTTACCATGAAAATGACCTTTTAGTTTTTTATAAAATTTCCGTTAAATATAACTTGGAATTTGTTATATAATTTTAAAAAATTTCAATTTAAAAATCATCAAATATCTTTGTCAAAATAAAAACGTACAGATCAGATGAACTTTTATTTATATATATTTTTTTACTTTGCTTTACCCAGGATTTTTACATAGAGTATGGGGCATAGGTGAATAGAGTGGGTGAACTTTTCCCAAAATTTGAGTGGGGGTTGATTTTCCAAAAAAGGGTCATTTTTTACGATTTTTCCCCCAAATTTGGCTACCAATAAAGATTTTTGCACAAAAATTGCCATTTTTGGCTTAAAATTATGTCAAAATTCGGCCTTTTTTTGATCGCCGACCCCCCTCCCCCCATTCTCCCACTCAAAAATTCGGCCGAATTTTTGAGTGGGAGGGAGGATGAACTTCAGGTCCGCTAATTGTCCCTCCTAAACTATGCCAGTTAGGTAGGCCCTAGCGTAAACTACAAAAATATACCTCGTATTGTATATCAAATATGTGTTCCTGCGAAGCTACGGAGTCCGGAAATCAATAATTGAAAAATGACATGATCAAAGATCGACTCGTAAGTTTTGAAAGGTAAAGGCTTTTGCAATAATTTTTGGTATATTTTTTAGGGGAGATATAGGCCTTTCTAAAATGCCCGAGGTTTTTGCTCAATCCTTTATATTTTTGGAGAAATGAATTTTTCAATTTTTCATCAATTGACTTTTTTAAAAATTGATTTTTTTTAACTTGTTCACGCTGCCATTCTTGATAGGTAATGTATTTTTTATGAAAATTTTTGCATTCGCGAGATCTTGACACGAGCTACACGAATATATGGTCACTTAGAGCAAAAAACCTGATCTGCTATTGTTTATGAATTTTTTCCTATAGGGTACTTTT
The DNA here is from genome assembly GCA_900406225.1 of Acrobeloides nanus. Taxonomy (NCBI): domain Eukaryota; kingdom Metazoa; phylum Nematoda; class Chromadorea; order Rhabditida; family Cephalobidae; genus Acrobeloides; species Acrobeloides nanus. The sequence continues at coordinate 23,761 of OZJO01019649.1, forward strand.
GGGTCAAAAGTGGCATAACGTCAAAACACCCCTTGGCAAAAGTCTGAACCCAGAAATAATGGTTTTAAACTTTTTTAGCCGTGAGGGTATATGTACCTTCTGTATTCCCCCGGTACGGCACTATTTTTTTTAGCAAAATATGAAATTTATCGTCAATATTATTTTATTGCTATTGGCTTATGAAGCGACTGCCCAGACCCTTTTTCCTGTTTGGGATCCATTTTCAGAAGGAAAACTACCCGAAGTCAGTAGAAAAGGAAGGGCACCAAATCAAAAATTTAAAGCATGTTGTAGAAAATTGCCTGACGCTGACCCGGAATGTAAGGCCAGGTTTTGCGATTTCGATGCAATGAGCTCAAATTTGGTAGGTTGAAGTCAATACCGTACACATCTTTATTTTAAGATCTTCGTCTTCCTCGCAACATGTAATCCACGTGGACCTACGGTTGGTCAAATTTGGGATTGTGCTTCTTCTTGTGCTGATCACCGGGAATGTTGTAGAATAAAGAATGTACAGCCTGGGTGCATGGCATATTGTGAAACTACCCATGGGGTTCCAACCGATGTCTCAAAATATTTATTCTGTTTTAATGATTTTAACAAGATCCGAGACTGTTTTAAGTACTATCTTGAAGACCACCCGAATTTAAAGGGTGATCTTTAGAATAAAGTTTAATATTCCATTCATTCATAATTCATTGATTTACACGAGGAATGACATTTCTATATTGATCTTTTCGGTGTATCGTTATGATATCAGTTGCGTGGCGCAGTGGAAGTGTGCTGGGCCCATAACCCAGAGGTCGGTGGATATATATTTTATACATAATGGTCCCCCTTTATATTTTTATCCAAAATTATATTGAAATGGAATTTTGTATCTTTAAACATTCAAACTATAACAATGGGTCAAAACTTTTGTGCACTAAAACGAAACTTGATTTTCAGAAAAAAGTGTGTATAATGAAACGAAATTTTGCATCTTTAACACGTGAAGGCTTAGTCTAGACAGCGGTATATTTTAGGGTATTTTTATGCTCTGAACACGATCGAGTAAAAAATTTTTGAAAAAAAAGTTCTCTATACAAATAGGCAAAAACAATTCGACGGCAAGCGGACTCGAATCTGCAACCTTTCGCTCAAAACTTAGTTAATGCGTAAAAGATCACAGGTTCAAGTCCGCTTGCCGTCGAATTGTTTTTGCCTATTTTTATAGAGAACTTTTTTTCAAAAAATTTTTACACCAACGTGTTCAGAGCATAAAAATGCCCTAAAATATACCGCTGTCCAGACTAAGCCTTCACGCGTTAAAAAAAACAAATAAAAAATAAGTGTATTAAAACGAAACCCTGATCTTCAGAGATCAAACAGAAACGAAATTTTGATCAGCTGAGAAAGAAAAATGGGGTAAATTTTAAAAAAAATTTAAATTTGTTTATCTTATTTTTTAAACAATTGTACAAAAAATTAGAGAAATTGTATATTTTTTTTAAAGAAAAGCAAAAAAATCATGACCCAGGCAGGAGTCGAACCTGCAATCTTCGGTTCCGTAGACCGACGCGTTATCCATTGCGCCACTGGGCCGCAAAATTTGTATGTGTATAAAAACTTATATGGCAACAATCAATCTTTAGATTTTTTATACATAGTTTTTTTGCGGCTGATAAGCACTCATTAATTTTTTTACAACCCTTTAAGACCGCGTTCATAAAAAATTTTTAATTAGCTTAATTTCCTTTCTTAATGATAAAAAAATTTTAGCGCATAACAAATGGCTCAAATTTTGGCCCAAAAACTGAAAAATCTTCGGCGAATGTACTCAAATCGTACTCCCCAATATTGCCAAGAAAAGTGGCAAATGGGACAAGGTTGAGTGCCAGCACGGATTCTAGTCATTTTGATCATACTTATAGGCGAATGCCGGACACTTGGTCGACTCGGACACTTGGTCGACCCGGACAGTTGGCCGACCGGACAGTTGGTCGACTCGGGCCAAAGCCTAAGACCTAAGCCTAGGCTATAGCCTAATGCTTAAGCCTAGGCCTAAGCCTAAGGTCTAAGCTTAAAGCCTAAGGCCCATGTCCGATCGACTAACTGTCCGGTCGGCCAAGTGTCCGGTCGACCAACTGTCCGGGTCGACCAAGTGTCCGAGCCGACCAACTGTCCGATAACGCTTATAGGCACCAACGCATTCGACAAAGACTTGTACCGATTCCTTATGTACTGATCATTATAAGTGATACAAATTGTACGGCGTCGACAATTCGGTCAGTTGTTCCAATGTAAGTGTAGCCATACCCCTGTCAATCTTGCCCACATGCAGAGATTGGTCCTCTTCATGGGTCACGAAGGAGAGTATATTTTATGACCTAGATTTTTACCCTCGAATCGTTATCGTTTCCGAGATGATCGTGTTTGAAGTTGCGATTTTTGAAATCTGTGTATTACAACGAAAACATGAAAGCTGTGAAAATTCATCCCTGGATCAATAAAAGGTGTGTATTGACGCGAAAATTCAAAATTTTTTCGATAGTTTTCGTAAGTTGATGAAAACCGAATTTTTTTAAATTTTCGCCTCAATACACAACTTTTATTGATTCAGAAACGAGTTTTCACTGCATTCATGTTTTTGTTGTAATACACAGATTTCAAAAATCGCCAACTTCAAACGCAATTACTTCAAAAACTACAACGATTCAGAGCATGCCATAAAAACAAACGAACTTTCCGAATATATAAATTTTTTTGTTTTTTGCGAGTTGACATGCCCTTTAAAAATGCATTCGGTCATCCTATCTATACACCCATTTAAAAATTCATAAACCTACGAATTTTTTAAATGGACTATGAATTTTAAAAAAAAGATTACGTGAAAATAAAAAAATAAAATACAAACAAAAAATAAACGTTTTTTCCTGGGTTTTTAGTGACATGAATTACAGCTTAATTGAATAAATTATTTTTAATCTTGTTTTCCTCGTCTCCGAAATGGCATCTGTTAATCCAAAAAAGATTTATCTCTAAAACAATAGTACAATTCCAAAGTATGATGAGTCGGGATAAATGATTATATGGAAAAAAATCTCAAAAATAGAAAAAATAACAAAAAGATTAGCTGTATAAATTTGCATATTATTATCACATCGACAACAGATACCTGAACTACCAATATAAGGATTCACAAAAACCAGTCGACATCAAAGTTTTTTAACTTCAACTGCCCACTAACTAAAGTTCCCTTGGTGGAGTCAACATGTAGTCAAGAAAATGTTTCGTTTAGTACTAATCTCGTCTCTTCTTGCCAT
>OZJO01019660.1:0-15145 GCA_900406225.1 Acrobeloides nanus
AAATTACCCCCAGAAATATGATTTTGAGGGAGAAATTTCAAAATTTTTCGATTTTCGCTTCAATACACACATCTATTCCCTGAATCAGGGTCAAGGAAGCATTTTCACTCTTCGGGAATGCGCGCAATCGATTTTTCGCATAATTTTACCCCTATATAAAAACTAAAATTGGTACATAGCCCAATGTGACCAAAAAATCTGCATGTGTTTAAGGGACAAAAATTTTTTGCTCCATACAAATCAAAAATTTTTTTTGAAAGTCTAAAGTTTTGATTCTGCGGGCCCAACGTTGCTTAACTTGCCAGATCGGACGGACGTCTACTTATCCACTAAGCTATGTGAGAAGCGCTTTTATTTTCTCTCTTGCTGCAACAGACTATACCTGTTGAATCGATTTTCGGTGCTATTTTTCGAATGTACTGGCACACAGGCAGGCATTGGTGTCTATTACATTTATATTATGTTTTTCATTGTCATGCAAGCATTTTCATGCTTTGATAATGCGCGCAATCGATTCCCCATCCTAGAAAAATCCCTAATCCAGCCGATTTTCCGACGAAAATTCGAATTGTAGTTCACTTTCGCCTCAATGCACGCACCTCTTCCCTGAATCAGGAAAGCGTTTTCACGACTTGGCAATCGATAAAGTTGCTCAGAATGATCCAAGGAATCCAACGACCTATTGTTCGACCCCCTGGCTGAAATTCAGGGTTTTCGTGTCAATACACCGTTCAATTCAAATCGCTTTACAACGAGTTGTTTTGCAATACAACGTGTTTACAACGAGTTGTAATGCATTACGACTCACTTGTCAGCTAACGTCGTAATCTATTTAAGCTTTACGACAGCTAACGCCTCAAAAAACATTGTAAACCGCTGTTTACAACAGCTAACGAGCAGCCTAAACGCGCTAGTAATTTACAATCCTATGAAAAAATGATATATTCGGAAAGATCATGAAAAATGGAGCATTTTTCATTTTACGGCATGTTCTGAATCGTTGTAGTTTTCGAGATAATTGCGTTTGAAAATTTGAATTTGTGTACAAGCTCTTCGTTGTAATACGCAAACTTTTTTGAATTTTTGTGGAAAAATCGATTTTTTAAATTTTCATAAAATGAACATTGTAGCTGTAATTTTTTATAGCTAAATAAGACGAACAAAATGACACCAAAATTATCCAAGTTGAACATTGTTTTGGGTTATTGAAGCGAAAACATGAATCAGAATTTTCGTTTCAATAACCCAAAATAATGTTCAAATTGGATAATTTTGGTGTCATTTTGTTCGTCTCATTTAGCTATAAAANATTTTTTTTCAAAAAATTTTTTTTCGATTTTCTTCTAAAAATCGACTTTTTAGGGTAATTTCTAGGCGAAAAATCGATTGCGCGCATTTTCGGAGCATGAAAAATTAAGCTTGACCCTGAAAATCAGGGTAGAACTGCGTTTCAACGCGAAATTTTTTTCCGATTTTCTTCTAAAACCCTGATTTTCATCCCTCCGCCATGTTAACAGATTGTTGAGAAATTTTTTCGCAAAAACGAAGAGCAAATCTAGCTCTACAACACCAAGGTCTCCGATTTTGCAAATTTTGCTTTTTTCGTGAATAAAATGTTTGTGATCATACAAGGGCAAGCAGGGGGGTACTGGGCCCCAAAATACGAATTGGTCCCAAAAGTTACTGTCGACCAAAAAAAACGTCGACAGGCGAAAAAGTCGAAATACGAATTCGTATACGAATTTTTTTGGACTCTACGAATTGGAAATACGAATTCGTATATATGTTTTGGACGTATTTGCCGTCAAAATACGAATTGGTCCATTAATTTTTCCCCCGATACGACAAATTAGGGGGGGTACAGTACCTCCCCCCTTGCCCATGTATGTTTGTGATGTAGAGCTAGCTTTCTTCTTCATCGTTGCGAAAAAATTTCTCAAAAGTCTGTTAACTTGGCGGAGGAGTAGCATTTTGAAAATTACGTATTTTTCAGAAAAATTTTCTTTACTTTTATTGCTTAATTTTCAATATTTATTATTGAAACAAAAATTCAAAAATTTAAAAAAAGTATAAAACTATATCTTGGGTTATTTCATAAAGCTACCTACGTAGCCGAGTGAATAGTAAGTTAGCTCTACACCCACAAGGTCTCAGGTTCGAATCCTACCGTGAGCAATATTTTTTTGCATCTGGTATTAAACAATATTCTTTGAGTTTTTGGAGTCTAAAGTTTTGACCCTGCGGGCCCAACGAACCAATTCTTGTTAAGTTTCATAAATGGAACCGTGGGTAGAGATGACTTAAAAGGAAGTCAGTTTTGATGATAAAAGTACACAATATCCATATTTAAAAATAAAGTCATGATTTAAATTTTGTATTACGTGGGCATAAAAATTGAATTAAATTTGAATTTTCTATAAGTTATAAGCGTGTCTCACATAAAAATTATTATTTCAAATGCGTTTAACGTCATCACCATGGCAAAATGGAATTTTGGTCATTTTTAAGTACTTATTTATAAAGATATATCAGGATTGAAAGATCGTGTTTCGTTTTTGCAGTAAAATTTGATTCATTTTCACCTAGTAGTACATATGGTTAGTTACAACTTTGTTCTTTTCTTGACTTTGCTAGTCATTGCAACGGCGGCTTTCCATATCCGTTACTTACCTGAAACTTTTCTTGGTCCAATTCCACTAGAAGAGATAAATGAAGTCAATAAAAAAGCTTTTCCGTACTATCGCCCCTTTGCAACCAGTGATACATGGAATACAATAGAAAGACAAGTCAAGAGCTCCTATGGAAAGAAGTTTGATAAACTTTATAGAAAAAAGACGCTTGTTAATCCTTATGTTAATTTTTATTAATAAATTGTTCGGGTTTTTGGCTAGTCTAGTAATGTCGAATCCAATTGTTTCCGTTATTATATACAGGAAACACTGCACTAAAAATCAAATTGCATAGACAAGAAGAAGAATCTCCAGGGGGTGATTCTCGGTTTTGAATCTCGAAACTCTCGAACAGGGGGTGTTTCGGAATTCTAGAACGACTAAAATAGTTGAAATAACATGTTTTTAGCTAAAATTGGGGGGCAAGTAATACTTGCCGGAAGTTGCATTTTTGCATCATAGGCAAGTAAAACTTGCACATGCAAGTTTTACTTGACTATGATACAAAAAGATGCAAAAATGCAACTTCCGGCAAGTATTACTTGCCCCCCAATTTTAGCTAAAAATATGTTATTTCAAGTATTTTAGTCGTTCTACACATGTTTTAGCCAAAAAAAAATTCAAAAAAATTCGATGCAAGTAAAACTTGCACCAAATGCAAGTTTTCTGACAGCTCTGGAAACGCGGATCTTGACAAGAGGCCTAGTGGGTTTGAAAGTACTCGGCCTGAAAACAATTAAAATTGTGTTTGTGAAGCGAAAAATGACAATTTTCGCTTCAAAAACCCAATTTTTCCCTGAATCAGGGTCAAGGAAGCATTTTCCCGCTTCGGCGATGCGCGCAATCGATTTCTTGCATGGTTTTACCCCTAAAAATGATCTTTTTAGGAAAAAATTTGTTGTCTTGGATTAGTCCATAAATGTCACCTCCCTTTAAATAATCATAGCATGTCTAGGGAAAATTAATATTTTTCTAGCCCTAATCTTGTTTTATTTTATAATTCCTCGAAATTTTCTTGAGAAAGTTTTTGTTCTTTTGGGCTTTAGTGATCACCGAAAGATCTCCCGTCGAAAACTTATTTAAAACCTTGGTAACGTGAACTACATAAATTTATTTTATTATATCACGAAATGGCAGTTGTTTTAAGTTCTAAAACTAATTTTAGTTCTCATAAAAATTAATCTGCACAATTGTCCATGACGACAACCAAATGTAGTTTTGCATGCCCAAAGCTTATATAAAACTCTAGCAGAAAAGATTCTTCATATTCAATATTAGATTTTTTTAAGATTTGGGGACTAAGCATAACCTAAGCCTAAGAATAGGCATAAACCTAAGGATAAGGCTAAGCCTAAGAATAAGTCTAAATCTAAGGACAAGGCTAAGCCTAAGCCTAAGAATAAGCCAAAACTTAAGCCTAAGAATAAGTCTAAATCTAAGGACAAGGCTAAGCCTAAGCCTAAGCCTAAAACTAATAATAAGCCTACACCTAAGGATAAGGTTAAGCCTAGGACTAAGAATAAGCCTAAGCTTAAGAGTAAACCTAAACCTAAGAATAAGGCTAAAAATAAGCCAAAATTTAAGCCTAAGAATAAGCCTAAACCTAAGGATAAAGCTAAGCCTAAGACTAAAAATAAACCTAAGACTAAATCTAAGCCTGAGCTAAAGACCGAGTCTAAGCCTAGCCTAAGATTAAAGATAAGCAGTAGCCAAGCCTATGTCTCAACCTAAGCATTAGCCTAAGCCTAAGATAAAGCCTAAGTCAAAGCCTAAGGGTCGCCACAAGCACGGCACAAGCTATCGTACGAAAGTACGACGGCCCCACAAGCTATCGTACGAAGTCATCGTACGATCGTAAGATTAATGTAAAAGTACGACGAAATCGCCACAAGCTGTCGTACGATCGTACGACGCAGTACGACGAAATTCGTACGATAGCTTGTGGCCATTTGATCCGTCGTACGAGTGTATTTTACACCCGTACGATGACTTCGTACGATAGCTTGTGCCGTTGCTTGTGGTAGTGCGATAGCTTGTGGCGATCCTAAGATAAAGCCTAATCCTAAGCCCTTTACTAAGCCCAGATTTTTTCTATTTAATTTACTATAACATTTGATATGCCTTTAACATTTGATGAGTTCAAAATTTTTTTATATTGTTTTAAAAATTTCAAAATAAAGAGAGATATACCAAAAAATCTATGAACGCCCATTGGAATATTTCTCAATTGGATTCTTCGGTTCTACCAACATTTTCTCCGGATAATTTTGACAATTCCGAAGATGTAGCTTGTACTCCATATGCATACACAAGTGATATAAAATGTAGGTTTAAATGAAGCTGATTTTTTTTAAGTATGAGATAAAAAACATTTCTAACATAGGTCGGAGGTCTATACCCCTTGTTCCCCTTAACACTTCTCTGACGACAATAGTTTTTCGGAAAGTATATTTAACGAGGAATATTATGCTGCAAAAATTTTTTGAAAAAAGTTTGTTTGAATTGTAAAAACGAAAATTTTGTCCTTCATAGTTCAGTGGTAATGTGCTTGGATTTGGCTTTAAAGGGCCAAGGGTTCGATTCCCCGATCGAAATAGCTTCTTTTTTTCTTTAAAAAATCTAGATGTATGCGCGTATGTCCTCAACCAAACGGCTATTTGTGAAGGAGGTGGTTATTTAGCTTGGACCCAATATGTAGTTTGTCAAGAAAGTAGCGCAACCGCTACGATTCTCATAGTACTTTCTTTATTTTGGTTATTCTTTTTGTTTTTCCTACTTTCTTTGATTGCGGAAGAGTTTTTCTGCAAGAATATAGAGGTGATTGTGAAAAAGTTCAATATTTCTCAAAATGTTGCGGTGAGTTGAAAGTTGATCAAAAAATGGTTATATATTTTATTTTTTTAGGGTGTGACTTTTTTGGCTTTCGGTAATTTTTTTATACATAAATCTATACATAGACATAGGCATAGACCTAAACATAAACATACATGGGCAGCACCCCAGGTGGGAATTTTCAAAAAAACTCACAACCCTCATTTGGTCCCCCTCCCGATGGGGTCGAAAAGTTGACGACCAAAAAAAAAGATTGACAAATTTAAACAATATTCTTTTTTTCTAAAAATAAATATGCTATTCCAAGCAAACTAAATGGAGCATTTTTTGTTTTTACAGTAAATTCTGAATCGTTATCGTTGTCGAGATAATCGCGTTTGAAGTTGACGATTTTTGGAATTTGTTTTGAATTTCCCGCCAAGACCCTGATTTTCAATTTTGGTGGGAAATTCAAATTCAAAACAAATTCCAAAAATCGCCAACTTCAAACGCGATTATCTCGACAACGATAATTTTTTTTTGATAAAAATTTTCGAAATCCGCTGATCCTAACATTGTCAAAAATTACTTTGAAGTTTTCAAAGTCGATTTTCTTCACCTTAACGAAATGTTAGAAATTTAATTTTTGTATGAAAATACAGAGCTTTAGTCCCTCTAACACATGCAAAAAACCGCACATAAAAATTATTTAATAGTGGTGAGATATTTGACTTTGAAGTTGATAGTCAAAAAATGAGGCAAAAACAAAATGAGGAATCGAACTCTCGACCTTCTGGCTGCTAGTCTATCGCGCTAACCACTGCACCATGTGGTCGATTTTCTTCACCTTAACCATCACCACATGGTGTAGTGGTTAGCGCGTTAGACTAGCAGCCAGAAGGTCAAAGGTTCGATTCCCGGGTGCGTCATTTTGTTTTTGCCTCATTTTTTGACTATCAACTTCAAAATCACATATCTCGCCACTGTTAAATAATTTTTATGTACGGTTTTTTGCATATGTTAGAGGGACTAAAGCTCTGTATTTTCATACAAAAATTAAATTTCTAATATTTTGTTAAGGTGAAGAAAATCGACTTTGAAAACTTCAAAGTAATTTTTGACAATGTTAGGATCAGCGGATTTCGAAAATTTTTATCAACACTTATTCGGCCATTGTTCAGCTATAGTTTAAAAAAGACCGCATAGAAATTCGTTAGAGGGGGTGCGAGAACGACTAAAAACATTGATGTTGCAGACCAAAATGAACGCTCTGTACCTATACCCTTATAAAACACTCCTTATTCAGTTGCAAATTGCTCCTTTAGGTAATGGAGCACCCGATATATTCACTTCTATAGCATCTACTATTAGTACAGATCGTCCCCAGGCCGGAATAGCGATCTCCGACCTTTTTGGTAATCTTTATTGTAGACATTTTATCAAAATTTCGATACTACTAAGGATTAGCGGGCCTACTAGACGTGAATTTTTTTCAAAAAAAATTTTTACTTTTTTTCTTTGGAAATGACCTCTCGAGGGGTAACTTTATGCGAGAAATTGATTGCGCACATTTTCGAACCTTGAAAATACTCCCTGACCCCGATTCAGAATATTGTATTGAAGCGAAAATGGAAAATATTCGAATTTTGACCATTTTGCTTCAATACAATATCCTGAATCGGAGCCAGGGAAGCATTTTCAAAGTTCAAAAATGTACGCAATCGATTTCCCGCATGAAGTTACCCCTAGAGAGGTCATTTCCAAAGAAAAAAGTAAAAAATTTTTTTGAAAAAAAATTCACTTCTAATAGTGGGCTCGCTAATTCTGAGTAGTACCAAAATTTTCTTAAATTTCTACAGGTAGTGGTATTTTCACCGTTTCAATAGTCTTTGCTATAATTATATTTATTCGTCCATTTACGGTGAAACGAATTCCCATGCTCCGTGATCTCATTTTTTATATAATTTCGGTGTGTTTTCTTGGATTTTTCATGTTCTATGATAGTCAAATTCATATTTGGCAACCTATAGGTTTGTTAAAACAAATTTTTTGGGGGGAATTTGAAATAAAAAGTTTCGGGTGGGGGACTTTTGCGCCTTCACATATGTGTACCTGACATTTGCACTTTCATATTTGCGATATTTGCGCTCTGACATTTGAGCCCCAACATTTGCACTCTATAATTGCGCCCCGAAATTTGATTTCTATAATTGTGCCCCGACATTTGTAGTCCCGACATCTGAGTCTCGACATTTTGAGTCCCGATATTTGCGCCCCCGACATTTGCGCTCTATAATTGCGCAACAACATTTGCGCCCCTACATATGCGCGCTGATAATTGTACCCCGACATTTGCACTCTATAATTACGCCCCGACATTTGAGCCCCGATATATGCGCGCTAATAATTGTGCCCCGACATTTGCATTCTATAATTTCGCCCCGACATTTGAGCCCCGATATATGCGCCCCGATATTTGCGTTATATAATTGCGCCCCGACATTTGAGTCCCGACATTTGAGCCCCGACATTTGCGCTCTATAATTGCGCCCCGACATTTGAGTTCCGACATTTGCGCCCCTACATATTCGCGCTAATAATTGAGCCCCGACTTGTAAAACATCTTTCAAAAAAGGCCGAAAATTTTAAAAAGACGCACAAATTCGGATGCGCAAATTTTGGGGCGCAATTATTAGCACGCATATGTAGGAGCGCAAATGTCGTTGCGCAATTATAGAGCGCAAATGTCGGGGCATAAATGTCAGGGCGCATATGTTGGGGCGCAAAAATCGGGTGCTCAAAAGTCGGATGCGCAAGTGTCGTTGCGCATATGTGAGGGCGCAAAAGTCCATCCACCCAAAGTTTCAGTTTTCTTGTGTATTTATATATGTTACGCGTTGATTATAATAAGTGGGAGAAAAATAGTCAAGAAGACGAATGAAGTTAGCACGATTTTTGCTATACCAGTGCAAGTTATAAGTATGTTTAAAAAAAAATGAAGATTGAAAATTTGTGAAATTCATGAAAAATTGGAAATTTGTACAAAATTCAGAATTTTTTAAAAATAATTTAAAAAATCGAAATTGTTTGAGATAGCAAATGTGAAACACAAGAGTACCCGAGTAATTTTATTGGACGACTTAAACGAGCCTATTCTGTAATACATGTAAGTAAGAGTGTTTCCAAATGATTCATTATTGATTAAAGGACCAGTCGTCCACTTTTAGGGAGTTGATGCCATGTGATAGAGCACAAGATTTGGAGCATTTTTTGTTTTTACGGAACTACTTGAAAATCTAACCGTAAAAAGTTATGAGTGAAATAAAAAAATTTTCAAGCCAGTTTGAGCATTGAAACGAAGAGCTTGTAGGATCAATCAGAAGGTTTATTGAAACGATTTCACTATAAAATTCAAAATCCTTGAACATTTAAGAAAAAATAAATACAGCATTTGTTATATCTTGCCGAGACGAACAAAACGACACCAAATTTATCCAATTTGAAAATTGTTTTGGGTTATTGAAACGAAAATTCTGATTCATGTTTTCGTTTCAATAACCCAAAACAATTTTCAAATTGGATAAATTTGGTGTCGTTTTGTTCGTCTCAGCGAGATATAACAAATGCTGTAGTTATTTTTTCCCAAAAGTTCAAGGATTTTGAATTTTATATGTTTCATTAAATCGTTTCAATAAACAATCTGATTGATCCACAAACTCTTCGTTTCAATGTTCAAACTCGTTTGAAAAGTTTTTTGTTCCGCTCATAACTTTTTACGGTTAGATTTTCAAGTAGTGCCGTAAAAACAAAAAATGCTCCAAATTTCGTCCTCTATCACATGGCACAAATTATCATATAGCATAGGCTCTATCACATGGCATAAACTCCCCAAAAGTAGACTGGTCCTTTAAAATGGAAAATTATTGTAATGGGCTCATTTAGGCTCCATTAACCAAAATACTTTCGTTAGTAATTCCATGTGCCGATAACGAATGGTCTCAAACTTTCATGGTTCTTCATGCTTTTACAGCACTTTTAGCCGTGTTGGTGGCCTTTCAATGTATGTTGATCAAATGTCCTGTACTTTTCTGTCCCACTCTGTTCTGTCCTATCGAATCCTATCCTGCCCTTCCGATTAGAAAAATTAGAAAACCTAGAGAAACTAGAAAAATAGCTAGCAAAACTAAAAAAATCTATATAATTTTCTTTCATAAAACCAATATTTTTTTGAATTTAGGGGTAAATGTTGTTATAATAAGTGATGGACCAATACTTCTGATGTATTCGTTGGTTTTATCCGTAATTATATCATGTTTCATAATTTGGTTTACAAAGCAAAATCAAGAACCTAAGCATTATAAAGTAAGAAATCATGGGAAAATAGAAATTTGAAAATAAAGGAAAATCACAAGATTAATCCTAAGCATAAGCCTTAACATAAACTTAAGCCTAAGCATAGATCTAAGCCTAAGCAAGCATAAGTCTAGGTCTAAGCCTAAACCAGAGCCTAATCCCTCTACTTCCAAATGTTACCCCTTTAAATTTTCTATGTTATGAACATTGATGAGTTCAAAAAGTGTGTCAAATTCATTTTAAAATTGATGATTTAGATAGTGATCGCATTTATTGGTTTTATAATAGCATCGCTAGTCATATATTTAGTCGCAGCCGAAGTTGTTAATCTCCTAATTATGTTGGGAGTAATATTAAGAATATCACCGGACGTGATTTTTTATTCGCTTACAACTATAAATTAACGATTTTTATAGATTCTCGCAGTCACAATTCTAGCATGGGCTAATTGTATAGGCGATATTGTCGCCGACACATCGATAGCTAGGAAAGGTTTTCAACGTATGGCAATTTCAGCTGCCGTTGGTGGTCCATTATTTAGTAATTCAAAAAAAATTACATTTTTTTAGCAAAAAATGATTTTAGATCTCCTAATTGGCTTCGGATTATCATTTCTTTTGGCTAAATTACAAGGAAAAACGATTCGAGTAAGTTTATAAAAGCATGATTTTGTGTTATAGTCTGTTTCACCTAAGTAAACTAAAAAATTTGGTCAAACAGTACGTGTGTGTTGCAGTGTGCTAACCGTCCGATCTGGCAAGTTAAGCAATGTTGGGCGCGCACGGGTTCGATCCCGCTTGGAGTCGAAGTTCGAAAAAACGCGAATTTCAAAGTTTTTTTTGATACTACACCCTAAAATAAACTATAAAAAATTTTTGTCTATCATTATTTTCCTTGAAATTGAAAGTGCTAAAATTTTGCTGGTGATATCTTGAAGGTTTAAGACAGATTTTCTGAAGGTTTTGAAGATGAAGGTACCAAGCAAAAAAGTCATAGTCTCAGATTTTTTTCAATTGTTGCCTAAAAGTGTATGATCCCAATATAAAAACTCTGCCTTCCAAAAATCCAAAACTTTTTCGTATCCGGCGATATGGTCCTTCAAAGTTAGACACCTTGAGCGAAGAGCAAAAATTGGACCCATTTAGTTAAAACGCGATATCTCAGCCAATTTAAAAGATTTTCAAATACGGTCTTTTTTAATTTATTGGTATGATATTGTAGTAAAATTTTGTAGAACATCACTTTTTGATCCGACATACTTCCAACGAGATATGACGATTTTATTGAAATTTTGGTAGTTTTGTACAGGCTCCAATTTTACACAAAAACGGCATAGAAAATCGACGTTAATGCATCCGTGGGGTTTGAAAGCTGATTTAGCAAGAACAATATCAGTATTAATAAATAAATAAATAATTTTAAAAATTCAGGTACCTGTTTTTGAGATATGGCCTTATGAAGTTGGCCATCCTGAGGAGGTCAAAAATTGAAAATTCTTTAGATTAGCGAAATTTGCCATAATTTATATATATTCGGAAAATTCATGAAACATGGAGCATTTTTTATTTCTACGGTAAATCCTGAATCGTTACCGTTGTCGAGATAATTGCGTTTGAAGTTGGCACCTTTTGGAATTGGTTTTGAATTTGAATTTCCCGCCAAAATTGAAAATCAGGGTTTTGGCGGGAAATTCAAATTCAAAACCAATTCCAAAAATCGCCAACTTCAAACGCAATTATCTTGACAACGGTAACGATTCAGAAGTTACTGTAAAAACAAAAAATGCTCCATGTTTCATAAATTTTCCGAATATATATAAATTATGGCAAATTTCGCTAATCTAAAGAATTTTTCTTGTCCTTATCTTATGCATAACTTGAACAAATTGTTTTAGTTGCCTATTAAAATAGACATCGGCTGCTTGAAGCTCTCCCGTTGTTACAGCAGCGAGAACTTCGAACGACAATCCTTTGGCTTTTGCCAACTCTGACTTCAACATTTCTTTGTATGGGTGCGCGCTAGCAGTCGTGAAACGCATTTCACGACAATTTTAGGACGCTAGCCGTCCGGAAATTGTAGTATTTCCGGACGTGAGCCGTCCGAAAATCGTCTGGAAATTGTTTGAAAATTGTGAAAATGCATTATTTGCGCATTTCCGAACGACTAGCGCCCGGAAATGCGATTTCTGAACGGCTAGCGCGCACCCTATCCATCCCAAGCCTGCTCGATATTCTATGAAAAATTTCAAAAAGTCGCAAAATTTGGTGCTTAAATATGATTTTCAAGGAAAATAATGATAGACAAAAAATTTTTTTAGTTTTAGAGTATAGTGACAAAAACAATTGAAATTTGCGTTGTTTCAAATTTCGACTTCAAGCGGGATCGAACCCCGCGCCCGACGTTGTTTAACTTGCCAGATCGGACGGTTAGCACATGCAACACATGCGAACTATTTGGCCAAACTTTTTTGTTTACTTGGGTAAAACGGACTTTAAGAGTGGGAAATTTTTTAGCTCAACGTTCATACTGATATGAAAATTATGTTAATTGCGCTTCTCTCGAGCTTGTTTCTATCATTGGTTCTTTTGTTTGTCCAACATTTTCGCTTCAAGCGATTTCATGGAATACTTTTGATAGGGCTTTATTTGTGTTTTTTAATTTTGGTCATTTTAGCGGAGTTGAAAGTGCTTCAATTTTGATTAATAAAAAATTTCATGCAGAGAGTAGTTTTGTTGCAGTAGGAAAAATGCAATAAAAAATTATCAGGATAATAGAAATTTGAAAATAAAGAGAAAATTTATTTTTTTCATTTCATGAAAATTTAAGCTAACTTATACTATTTTAAATTTTTTTAACAAGACGAATATTTCAATTTTTGCCGAATTTTTTAACTTTTACCGAATGTTTCAATTTTTAACGATTTTAAAATTTATTTTTCAGTGAATATGAATTTCACATTATTCCCATGTTCCAGATTTTTTCATTTTTGCACATTCAGAAAGAGTAAAATTTTTTCTATAAAATTGCTAAAAAATATTTTTAAATTTATTTCGATAATTTTTTGCCAATAATTGTTAAAAGCTCCAATTAATTGCCTTCATGGTGCAGTGGTAGAGCATCAGCATCTAGACCTAACATATATAGGGTTCGAATCCCGTCTGAGTCGAATTGATTTTTTCAACTTTTTTACATCATGAATTTAAAAAGTTTTTGTTGACAATTATTTTTTAAATTCATGATGTAAAAAAAGTTGAAAAAATCAATTTGACTCAGACGGGATTCGAACCCTATATATGTTAAGTCTAGATGCTGACGCTCTACAACTGCGTCATGAAGACAATTAATTTGTGTTTTTAACAATTATTGACAAAAAATGATCGAAATAAATTTAAAAATATTTTTTAACAATTTTATAGGACTGTTTTAAAGGGGGACTGACAATCGCGACAAGTTCGGGTGGAAAAAAATTTTTCAAACTTTTTTTCAAAAACACTTTTCTAGGGGTAATTTTATGCGAAAAATCGATTGCGCGCATTTCCGAAGCGTGAAAATGCTCCCTTGACCCTGATTCAGGGAAATAGATGTGTGTATTGAAGCAAAAATCGAAAAATTTTGAAATTTTTCCCTCAAAATCATATTTCTGGGGGTAATTTCATGCGGAGAATCGATTGCGCGCATTCCCGAACCTTGAAAACGCTTCCTTGACCCTGATTCAGGGAAGGAATCGGTGTATTGAAGCGAAAATCAAACATTTTCGGATTTTTATGAGAAAACCGTCGATTCTTAGGTTTTTCTATACGGAGAATNGTGTATTGAAGCGAAAATCAAACATTTTCGGATTTTTATGAGAAAACCGTCGATTCTTAGGTTTTTCTAGACGGAGAATTGATTGTGCGCATTCCCGAAGCTTGAAAATGCTTCCCTGACCCTGATTCAGGGAAATGAGTGTTTTGTATTGAAGCGAAAATATGAAAATTTTGGCTTTTTCTTCTAAAATCATCGTTCTAAGGGTTGTTTTATGCGAGAAATCGATTCAGCGTATTCCCGATGCATCCTTGAGTATCGTCCTCAAAATGCATCCTTGAGCATCGTCCTTGAAAAATTATGTTTCTATCACAACGCTTCGGGGATACGTTGAATCGATTTCTCGCATAAAACAATCGATGATTTTAGAAAAAGCCAAAATTTTCATATTTTCGCTTCAATACAAAACACTCATTTCCCTGAATCAGGGTCAAGTAAGCATTTTCAAGCTTCGGGAATGCGCACAATCGATTCTCCGTCTAGAAAAACCTAAGAATCGACGGTTTTCTCATAAAAATCCGAAAATGTTTGATTTTCGCTTCAATACACCGATTCCTTCCTTGAATCAGGGTCAAGGAAGCGTTTTCAAGGTTCGGAAATGCGCGCAATCGATTCTCCGCATGAAATTACCCCCAGAAATATGATTTTGAGGGAGAAATTTCAAAATTTTTTGATTTTTGCTCGTTACTGTACTGTACCTCGAAATACAAATAACAATTAAAAATAATTATTTTTCATGGTATTCATTTGATTCTTAACTTTAATAGTAGTAGCCATTATCACGCCCATTGACTGGTTCATTTTAAAACATCGACAAATCGCAGCACGTATAGCTTTTCGAAGATCTTTTTGGATCAATATAAAGATGAAAAAGTTGATGATCCCTATTAATACGGGAATACTCTTTCAAAATTTCGGTTTATTTGAGTGTTTTGGACCATGCTTAACAACTTCCACAAAAAATTTTTTCAAAAAAGTGCCATGAGTACTTATAAGCAAAATTAAAAATCCGCATTTAATCGTGAGCTTGGCTCAGTGGTAGTACTCCAAGATTCGAGTCCAAGGGTCTCGGGTTCGAATCCCACTTACGACTAATTGATGTTTTGCGCAAAAATTGACTTTTTTGCTAAAAATAAATATTTATTCAAACGTTAATAATTCACAAAAATGCTATGAGTACCAAATAAACCAGTTTCAAAATCAATTCGACGTAGGTGGGATCAGGGTTGTCAAAAACTGAACTTTTTTCGAAAGTGACTGAACTAGAAGGTTCAGTCACTGAACCCAATTTATTTTTGATTGCTATGAGTGATTAGGCACCTAACATGAAGTTCTGAGACAGAATTATAGGCTCTAGGACTGAATCTAGGACCAACCAAAAATTTTCGTTTTTTGACATAAAAATGGTATATTCTTGTAGATAATACGTTAAATAATTGATTTTTGACTAAAGTTCAGTCACTTTCATACAAGTTCAGTGACTGAACCTTCAAGTTCAGTGACTGAAC
>OZJO01019672.1:0-14769 GCA_900406225.1 Acrobeloides nanus
GGCACTACTACAAGGTCGAAATTCATTACGAGCCATTCAGTGATCGCCATGGTGTAGTGTTCCGGTGCGCTGCTAAGGAGTTCGGTATCACCGGCGCTAGCAAAGGTTCGGTTTCCCCTTGTGCCCAAAAGATTTTGCTCTGCAGTATTTCGAGGGTAAAGAGGGATCAGTGATCGATCGTAACAACAAGACTGGTAAGAAGAACAAAACGGAAAAGCTAACAAGACGGCCAATGCGGACAAGAAGGACAAATCGAACAAGACGGACAAGATTGTCAAGAATGTCAAGGTGGGCAAGGCAAACAAGATGGTGAAGACCGTCAAAGTGAACAAGGCTGGCAAGATGGTCAAGACTGATAAGATGGACAAGACTTATACGACGGACAAGACAGACACGACAGACAATACGGTCAAGAATGTCAAGGAGATCAAGGTAGACAAGACAGTCAAGGTGGACAATACTGACAATAAAGACACGAAGGACAAGACGGGTAAGAAGGAAAAGATCGGAAATATTTATTGATGTAATTAATTTAATAAATTTGTAATTATTACAATTAAAATTGTAATTTTCTTTGTGTAATTATTAAAATTATTTTTGTAATTATTATATTTAAAAATGTAATTAAGTATATTTAAAATTGTAATTAATATATTTAAAATTGTAATTAATATATTTAAAATTGTAATTAATATATTTAAAATTGTAATTAATNTAATATTTACGCAAAATATTTTTTCGCACAAAGTATTTTTTGTGCACAATATTAAAAAAAAGAAGTACAATCACCCAGATTGGAGTGAGCAGATGCCAGTTGGTGACATAAAATCTCTATCAAGGTTTTGGTCTAGGCTTAGGTCTAGGCATAGGTCTAGGCTTAGGCCTAGGATTAGGCCTAGGCTTAGGCTTAGGATTAGGCTTAGACCTAGGCTTAGGCTTAGGCTTAGGCTTAGACCTAGGCTTAGGCTTAAGTCTAAGCTTAGGCTTAAGCCTAAGCTTAGGCCTAGGCTTAGGCTTAGGATAGGCTTAGACCTAGGCTTAGGATTAGGCCTAGGCTTAGGCCTAGGCTTAGGTTTAAGCTTAGGCCTAAGCCTATGCTTAGATCTAAGCTTAGGCTTAGGCCTAAGCCTAGGCTTAGGATTAGGCTTAGGCCTAAGCCTAGGCCTTGGTAAAGATTTTATGTCACCAACTGGCATCTGCCATTCCAATCTGGGTGATTGTACTTCTTTTTTTTAATATTGTGCACAAAAAATACTTTGCGCAAAAAAATATTTTGCGTAAATATTACAAAAAATTAATTACAATTTTAAATATAATAATTACAATTTTAAATATATTAATTACAATTTTAAATATAATAATTACAATTTTAAATATAATAATTACAATTTTAAATATATTAATTACAATTTTAAATATAATTAATTACATTTTTAAATATAATAATTACAAAAATAATTTTAGTAATTACAACAAATTAATTACAATTTTAATTGTAATAATTACACCGTTAAATAGCATGGATACCTCCCCCCCCTTGCCCATGTATGCCTCAAAGAATCATCCGAATCACACGGTCGCCAGGTTGATTTGTTATCGAGAGTCGACTTTACCGGAATTTTTTATATGGCATTTATTGAATTTTTGGCACTAGGTCATTCCTTACCCTTATTGTTACGGACGATCCTTACCGGTCATCCCTTACCGGACATTCCTTACCCGGTCATTCTACATTTTTTTCACAAAATGTGATGTTCTACAAAGTTGTTTGTCTTGCCCTCAATAGCAACTTTGTAGAACATCATTTTTCATGAAAATATTTCTATGATGGAGAAACTGACTACAGACTGGTAAGGGATTATTGGTAAGGAATGACCGCGTAAAGAAAGACCGGTAAGGATCGACCGTAAGGGTAAGGGATGACCTAGTGCCGAATTTTTAGCCAAACAAGCCCAAACAAAACTACGCTGCCTTGCCAACTCAAAATCTGCAATTTATGACATCATTTCTGGATTGAAATGCAATGCATCAGTTGAAAGTTTCAGAAACGATGGAGTTTCAATGCAAGCCTATAATAAAATCAGCGTTTCTGGACAAAGCTTGTGCGAGTATGTGCAAAACTTTTTTATGCAAAATTATACAGAACGGGGCCATATTAATTGTCACCGTAGCATGTGTTTTGAATAGGGATGTTACATACCAAAATAGAAAAAGTAGCAAAAATCATGCCAAAACGTGGCATTTACGTGGCAAATCCTTTTTAAATCAATCTTGAGATTCTTCAAGTCGTAGATCTCTGTAAAAACCACCCATGGCCAACACAGGGTCAGAAACATGATATCTGGGAATTGGATGAAACTCAGCTGGAAAGTTGCGCCTATATAGTAAAATGGCATCCAACTTTTCCGATGACACTTTCTAGCTTGGAAGAAATCGGGGTAGGACTATGAGTGACTCACGAAAAATGCCAATTTTACTTTTTCCGCGATATTTTTTTTCTTGTAGGATTCACTCGAAACTAACTTTATGTTTATTATATAAAGAGTCGAGGAATCTCCCTGTATAAAAATTTTGACCTGAAGTCAACTCCTTCGAGGAGATCTGCCACTCTTGGGTACCTCCAAAAACCCGATTTTTTGCGTTTGTGCTGGGCTATCTTCGTGAAGGAATGGTTACTGACCCTGAAGTTTGGATATGTTTTAGAGCCTACCCACCGCAACATTTTAGTCCAAGTTTGGTTTCAATCTGAGGTATATGCTAGAAGTTATTGGCATAGATGATACCCCAAAAACTTGAAAATTCTTTAGATTAGCGAAATTTGCCATAATTTTTATATATTCGGAAAATTCATGAAAAATGGAGCATTCTTTGTTTTTACAGTAAATTCTGAATCACTGTCGAGATAATCGCGTTTAAAGTTGACGATTTTTTGGAATTTGTTTTAAATTTGAATTTGCCGCCAAGACCCTGAATCAGGATCTCGGCGGCAAATTCAAATTTAAAACAAATTCCAAAAAATCGTCAACTTCAAACGCGATTATCTCGACAACGATTCAGAATTTACTTAGTTTGCATAGAGACATTTGTGCAAGCTATTTGACCCAACCCTGTAAATTCTATTTTTATAGACTTATTTTCTGCCCCGCCGAGGCTGCTAAAGATTCTGTTGAGGATAGTTGCAAAGATTTTGTTTACGATATACTGAGAAAAGTAGGTGACTTGTCCTACTATAGTTTTGCACTTGGTTTTGAAGAAGCAAAGAATCTTAGGAGGTTTATGTATGATAATTCGACCAGAGGAACACATACCGGAGAGAAGTAAGATATAAAAAATTATGCCGTGTACACTTTTGCAAAACACCTCTTTCTACAAAAATATAGAAAAATTATTTAGAAAACTCATTTTGGCCTAAGGAAATATTGCGATTGGGTGAGGGGGCTTCATCTTCCCGTGCCAATGTGCAGGTACTGTCGTCTCCCAACCCAGTGGCGTAGGGAGAAGAGTCGATTAAAGGGGGACTTTTACTCAAAAAATTTTTTACAAGAGAAAAATTGAATTTTTTTAAAGGAAAAGTTGATTAAAAAAGCTCTAAAAGTATATTTTTGTAAAAAATTGATACTTTTGAAAAAAAATTAAAAAATCATAAGAACCCTTATATCATTTTTGCCAGGTATTCGAAAAATAAGGGGATTATGTTTTTTTTGGCTTTCGACCCGTGAGGGGTAAACTCAGGGTACACCCTCTTCGCTCATAGGTGCACAAGTAGGGGAGGGACACTTATCCAAGTACGACATTTTTTTGGCCTTTTTTTGGTTGCCAAACGTAAAAATATCGTATTTTTGGTAAAAAACATGTAAATTTTGGTAAAAAACATGTCGTCTCGGGCCAAAATACGACATGTTTTCGCAGTTCCTCCCCCTTGTGCACCTATGCCTTTGCTATTGACCCAACTCTCCCTAATCTTCGGAAAAGGAGAGAGGAAAACGTGTGTACTTGCAAGCCTATTTCATTAGTTTAATTTAGATGTGCCGATCTTGTTTCAAATTAAAATCTTTGAATTGTGCGAACAATCTTTTGTATAGTTATTATATATTTTTGTAATAAATCATGTTTGTGTTAATTGCACCAAAGTTACATTTACTTGTAAATATATTGATATAGATCTTACCAAAAGTAACGGAGATCGATGTACAGGGTATGCCAAAAATTCTTGTGCGTAAATATTGTCTACAAAGCTAGGCATGAGACATAAGTAAAGACAATGTAACAGTTAATGAAACGAACTAGATAGATAGATAGATAGATAGATAGATAGATAGATAGATAGATAGATAGATAGATAGATAGATAGATAGATAGATAGATTAAATAGATAGTAGGGATGTTCCGAATTATTTGGTTTCTTCTTGAGATGTTCATCAGAATCATGGAACTCAAGATGCAGTAGAAAGATTGAAGGCTAGTGAAGGTTATCGAATTCATAGTTAAATGGGCATGTACGAAGCACAGCAGGTCAATTTGAGAAGAATAGAGAGCACTGGTCTTTCAAACTTCATTTTTCAATACACAGACCATTAAGCGAAAGGGTTTGGACTGTTGATTTGGACAAGAAGCTCGAGATGGTACTGCATAACAAATATTGACTACGAGCCAAGTTTCAATTCACTGCGATGTAGCCATTATAGAAATGCTGAAGGGCGGCGTAACATCTTGAATGACGTTGTTGGAGACTTTGGTTCGTTATCGGATAGCGGAAGTAGAGAAGAGAGAGAGGAATTCATTTCTGAAGATCTCGAGGCTCCGTCTTCTTCTTCGATTGTATTCAGCTCAACGTATAGCCACGAATGGTAGGGGGTGTTCACAGGGCACCACGACTCTTTTAGCTCTATCTCCAGCACAATGATGTACAAACCAAATGATATTTTTATTCCTCTTATACTGTTTCAAAGGATAAGTATTTGGCTGTTAAATGGTTCATTTTGTTATTTAGCGTCAATGTCAAGATGTATTAGGTAGCGACATAAGTTCTGATCATTTTAAGAAATAGAATTTCGAATTTTCAATTCTCTAAATAATTTTTGATAATCTACAAAGTTGTTCCCCATCAAATTTCGCTTTGAAAAGACACCTCGCTGATGATTTTTGAATGTGAAGAAAAAAGTTATGGCCATGGGAACATTTTTAAAAAAGATCAAAGCTTATGTCGCCACCTAATAAATATGTCTGAACACTTGACCAACAGCTGTTGCACATCCGTTTTTAACTTAACTTCGAAACGAATATTAAAAAAAAGAAAAATCAGTGGTTTAAAACATCAATTTTTAAGCTACACGTATCAATTGTCGACAATTCTTTGACTTCCGTCTTGCTTTGCAAAAATTGTTATAACTTTTTATTGAAAATTTGTCGTTAAAGCGAAAAGGAATGAGAAAAGAACGCTAATCAAATCTTACTTATTTTCATCTTTCAAATCTTATTTTCCTATTCAACATTAGAATTTTTATAAAAATTGTCAGATTTTAGGAAGCAATAAATTATGCGCCTAGGGTCTTTAATTTATTTGATTTTACTATTTATTTTTGCCATAAACTTTGAAACATTATATATTGATGCATCCCCTATGAATACAGGTACAGCACTAGGTAATTTTTTCATATAAAAGTTTACAAAGTGGCCGGAAAAAGTTGGCTCTCATAATTTTCATAAGGGTTTTCTTCATAGCAGAAATGTTTTTCACACAAAGTAATGTTCTACAAGGTTGTTAGTCGTGATCTCAGGAACAACTTTGTAGAAACTCGCTTTTTGTGTAAAATTTTCATTTATGAAGAAAATCCTATAAAAATTAATGGGGTCAACTTTTTTCCGTAGACTTCGGACATAGAATGAGTGATTACAGGGTGTGCGAAAATTATCCGACCCCCTATTGTCGGATACTTTTCATCATAACTTTTGTTAGGAACATCTATACATTGAGATCTTGGTGTTTTTTTAAAGCTCACGTTCATAGCTTTAAAATGACACTAAGATCTCGGCGTATGGTTGTCCCTATCAAAAGTTATGATGAAAANTTTCACCATAACTTTTGTTAGGAACATCTATACATCGGGATCTTGGTGTTTTTTTAAAGCTCACGTTCATAGCTTTAAAATGACACTAAGATCTCGGCGTATGGTTGTCCCTATCAAAAGTTATGATGAAAAAAGTATCTAGATATATCTTACTATAGGGAGTCGGATAATTTTCGCACATCTTGTATTGAGTTTAATAGTTTAACAATTTAGGTAGCTGGACATGGATGTTACCTTTAAGCCCTGCAGCACAACAATATCATAGTTCACAACAAGCGCATTTACGAGCAATTAGATCCGCGCGTGCTAAACAAATCTATAGAGTGTCTACAAGGTACAATTAACTTTTTATCCCATTTTTCCTTACATCGAATACTGAATTTTAGTCGCAAAACAGAAGAAAAAACAGAAGACCTTCTTGCATGTTTTATGAGATGTTCTACCATAATGCCAGAACGCTCTCGTGAGAAACGCCAAGTTCAAGGAGTTGTTAACCAAATAGTTTCTGGGTGGAAGCTGATGCAGACCAGATCGATCATTATTGTGCAAGATTTTTGTAACGCTCAAGAATCAGAGTAAGAATTAATTTGCGCAATGTTGCTTTAGTTATTTTTCAGCGAAAAAACCGTAAAATGCCTTGTAAATGATTGCCAAAAAGGTCACAAAGATAACAAACTTCTCCAAAAAGTTATTGATTCTATGCAAGCTTTACAAAATGTTACCAGTGAAATATGTCCAAATAAGGATTGTAAGTGATTTATAGGGAATTACTCTACAATATAAAAAAGTTCTTCCCCGAAGGAGCAAATTCATTTTGAAAGTGTTCAACTTTTTTGTTTTGATAAAAATCAAAATTCGACCTCAGGAGATCAATCGTCCTCGTTCAAGATGGCTTTTGCATCACTGTTTCTTGCCATTATGCTTGACGGGTTTTGTCTATTGGCGGTAAATGTCCTATAGATTTCCTGGAGTCGATTTTTTTTCCTGCCTCACTCTTTTCCTATTCATTTTCAGGAAGGATGAGGGTGCGCAGCCCACAACAGGAGTTACTCCCAAATTACTGGGGCTTTTGAGCATGCCCAGCGCCCCGAAGCCAGGGGATTCCACATGCTCAAAATTCGAAAACCGAACTTAGACACTCCGGGCCCAATGTTGCTTAACTTGCAAGATCGGACAGTCCGGCGGTGTACCGAGAGAACTATGCTTCTGGAAAGGGAAAATAGCAGAATGTTCTTGCCTTTTATTGAATTTTTAGCCAAAAAACTACGCTGCCTTGTTAACTCAAAATCTGCAATTTCTGACATTACTTCAGGATTAAAATGCAACGAAGCAGCTGAAAATTTCAGGAACGAAGGTGTTTCGAGGAAATCCAATAAAATGGTCATTTCTGGACAAAGCTTGTGCGAGTATGTACCAAAAGTTTTTTAATAAATTTTATTTTTTTTAAGGCTTTTTTACTGTCCCGCCGAGGCTGCTAAAGATTATAGTGAGAATAGTTGCAAAGATTTTGTCTATGATGTAGTGAGCAAAATTGGTGACTTGAACTACTACAGTTTTGCATTTGGCTTTGAAGAAGCAAAGAATGTTTTAAAGTCCATGTTTAATGGTTCGACTGGAGGAATACATACCGGAGAGAAGTAAGATATAAAAATTATTGGCTTGCACAGGATGGGCTAAATGAACCTGCGCACCATCGAATATCAAAAAAATTTTTGAATATTGAAAATTACGATTTTTGAGATTTTTACTCCAGTACAACATATTCAGTATTTTTGGGCTAAAAATTCTAATTTAAAAGCGTTGTCAATAAAAAATTTTTCTAAAAAAATCCCGTGATTAGGGCGTTCGATTGAGCTATCGAGCCACGGAAACGGATTTAAACTCGATTTTTGGTCAATTTTTGAAATGTGGGAGCAATTAAAAAAACAACCTGTATAAAAAATAAACAATTATTTTTTAAGCCAAGGCGCCTATCATACATTACCAATGGGGGGGGGCTGTCTTCCTTTCTCATGTAGCTAGCATTGAGCCAAAAGTTAAAGATTCATATAGCCTCGGGGTGGTGAAGCCGTCAGGCTAAAAAAAAGGTCCTTTTTTTGGTCGACACCATATAGCCTCGAGGTAGCTTGTTCCCCCCTTCTTGTTCATGTATGGCGCCTATTACTGCTAGATCATTCATTTATTTTAGATGTACAGATCTTGTTTCAAATTAAAGTTTCTGAATTATACAGAAATCTTTTTTTTAAGGGGAGTGACATTTATGGACTAATCCAAGAAAAAAGTTTTTGCCAAAACAGTCTATATTAGAGTAAAATCATGCGAAAAATCGATTGCACACATTCCCGAAGCGTGAAAATGCTTCCTTGACCCTTTTTTGAGCTATGGGGTCATAAAGTTGAAAAATTTTTCGATTTTTACTTTGTGCAAAAAAAAATTTGTCTCCAAGCGTGATTCGAACCCGCGACCTTGACCACCAAGCCGCTGCTTTGCCACTGCACCACTGAAGGTTGTTGATGAAGAAACGTCTTTTCAAACCAAGTATTAGTANAAAATCGATTGCACACATTCCCGAAGCGTGAAAATGCTTCCTTGACCCTTTTTTGAGCTATGGGGTCATAAAGTTGAAAAATTTTTCAATTTTTACTTTGTGCAAAAAAATTTGTCTCCAAGCGTGATTCGAACCCGCGACCTCGTGACCACCAAGCCGCTGCTTTGCCACTGCACCACTGAAGGTTGTTGATGAAGAAACGTCTTTTCAAACCAAGTACTAGTATAAAAAAGGTCGAAAAATCTATATTTTCCCTGAATCAGAGTCAAGGAAGCATTTTCACGCTTCGGGAATGGGCGCAATCGATTTTTTGCATGATTTTACCCTTATATAGGCTGTTTTGGCAAAAAAAATTTTCATGGATTAGTCCATAAATGTCACCCCCTTTAATATTATAACTTTTGTTGGAAGTAAATAAAGTTTGTGTTGGGAATAAATAAAGCATCAAAGTCCAAATTCTGAATTATTTTAAGTATTAATAAAAGATTGATCTCAATCTTACCAAAAGTAATGACGAACATTGTACACAATCATTGATCATTATATGTTCCCACTTCTATTTTATACAATGTAGTTGTAAACAATATATGTGTAGGAGTTAAAAATAAACTTATGAACAAAAATTCTTCAGCAGAAAATAAAAAAATTCATTTGGACCCTTTTGCGTTTATCCTGCCACAATTTTTAGACCCCAAAAATTTGATCAAAAATTAAAAAATGGACTACCCCTCAACAAAAGGCGAACAAAATCATAAACCCCATTCACAAAAATCATTCCGTTTCGTTTGTAAAACATAAACTTAAACTCGAATTGTCTCCACTAATCCCGTGTTTCATATGATTTCGATCCACCACGCAAAAATTCATATAAAAATTTCATTCATTCAAAGTTTTATTATCTTTTTTATTATTATCCTATGTTTTTATTTCCTATACAAATTAACTTAAATAATATCAATTATGTTAAGTTCTAATGGATGGATAATCATTGGGATAAGTATAGCAGCAGCTGTTTTATCTCTTATATTATTTATAGCCATTTTTGTATTTTACATTCTTAAACGAAAGAAAATGCTTAAACATACAAGTTTTAGTCGAGTAAGTTGCTGGATCAACACACACAAGGAACTCTCAAGACATGATAAAATTCAGATGACTTATCTTTCTTCGGAAATGACAAGAATATGTTAAAAATGGTGTAAAAAGGCTATATCTAGTGATCAGAATTTTTCGACACAGTTACAAAAAAGTCGGAGCTAGTATACTTTGTTTCTGTCAACCGACAGGAGCAAAAATGAAAAAAACTTTTTTTTTGAATTTTTTTAACAAGTGACCCTTTAGGGGTAATTTTATGCGAAAAATCGATTGCGCCCATTCCCGAACTTTGAAAACGCTTCCTTGATCCTGATTCAGGGAAATTTTCGCTTCAATATACCGATTCTTTCCCTGAATCAGGGTCAAGGAAGCGTTTTAAAGGTTAGGGAATGCGCAATCTATTTTTCGCATAAAATTACTCCTAAAGGGTCACTTGTTAATAAAAATTCAAAAAAATTTTTTTTCATTTTTGCTCCTGTCGGTTGACAGGAACAAAGTATACTAGCTCCAAAAAGTCTATAGATTATGAATAAGACTTGAAGAAGATTGTTCATAATCTTCTGTAGTGTAGTGGTTTTACTCACGATACATAATATGCTGGGTTCAAGTCCCTTTGCTGTATTAATCTTTTTATATTTTGCCTCTTTTTTGCACATCGCTTAATTTGTGTCGGAAAATTTTGGTGCACTAGATATAGCCTTTTTACACCATTTCTAACATATTAGTGCCATTTCCGAAGAAAATAAGTCATCTGAATTTTATCAAGTCTTAAAGCTTCCTTGTGCTTGGGAACGTGCCTCTAGGGCTGACCTTGTGATTCATGCACATCTCTAGTTTGATAAAATTCAATTTTCCCTCGAATAAATTTCAGGGCTACGAATGGGGAAAAAATTAAAATCTTTTATATAACATGAGTAATGTGTGTCTGCATGTGTATGATCCGAACTAACTTTTAAAGATGAGATCCAAACCCTTCTATCGATATACTATTATGAAGAGGATGAAATTCTAAGAATTTTGACACCAAAATCGAGGGGGGTACTCCACTGGAAAATGAGAAAATCGATTTTTAATTTTCACACTATAAACGTATTACACCAAATAGTATGTCTGGGACGGACGTGTTACTCAGACTAATTTGTTTTATGAAAATTTCAAGAGGACTATATATAAAGACGCGGATAAACCGCTCGGAGCGCCGCTTATGACGCTCGGAGGCGAGGCAGAAGGAAGAGTGCTACAGGCGCTGTCGGAACTCAAATCCGAAAGGCCGAGCGCAGAGCCCCGAAAGCAACTTGTCTCCAGTCTATCAGAGAAAAAAACAAAAAATCAGATTTTCGATCCAAAAATTAGATTTTCGATCCAAGAAAAATCCAAAATCAGATTTTGGTCCATAAACGATACAAAAAATACATTGCGAGCAAACCGCTCCTTTACTTTAGTAAAATTGGAATATCTTGAAAACGACAACAAATTTTTCGATGCGGTTTTTTTAAATGATAGAAGAGAGTATTCTGCATTTTTGGATATATAAGCCATAAAAATCCGAAAGCTCTACGTATAAAAATTTTCACTTGCAACATTTCAAAGTAGGAAAACAGGAACTTAGAAATTTTTTTATAAAAATTTCCTTCGTATTCTTAAAGTTCAACGGCTACTCTATCACATGCAAAAAACCGTATAAAAAAATAATTTATGGTTTTTGAGAAAATCGAATTTCAATTTCAAAAGGCAAAAACATTTTGACGGTAGGTGGAATCGAACTCTCGAAAATAAGTATAAATGGCCAACACACTACCAATTGACCATCATCACAATTTTAACAATTTGCTTATAAACTTCCATATTTTTAATCAATAATTGCATATTTTTAATCAAAAAGTGAAATTCGATTTTCTCAAAAACCATAAATTGTTTTTTTATACGGTTTTTTGCATGTGATAGAGCAGCCATTGAACTTTAAGAATACGAAGGACATTTTTATTAAAAAAATTTCTAAGGTCATGTTTTCCTACTCTGAAATGTTGCAAGTGAAAATTTTTATACGTAGAGCTTTCGGATTTTTATGGCTTATATATCCGAAAATGCAGAACACTCTCTTCTATCATTTAAAAAAACCGCATCAAAAATTCGTTGTCCTTTTCGAGATATTCCAATTTTACTAAAGTAAAGGAGCGGTTTGATCGCACTGTACATTAGATTATACTGTCCAAAATCAAAACATTTATGATAAATCAGATTCATTCGGAGCCCTGGGGTATTTCCATTCAAACCTAAAGGACTACCGCCATTTATCCTCTCTATCCAAGCACAAAAATTATCCATTTTGGAGCATAAAATTTATCTCTCACTTTTCCGTGCCGCATCCAAAATTTATCCTTTTTTATTTAGGAATCTAGTTTATCATCTATAAATGTTCCAAATGCGTTTTCATCGAATTTAACTATAAAATCAGATAAGACAAATGTTTTGAAACTATAATTTTATGTTTTGAAACTATAATAAATTGTTAGACGGCTTTTTTCTTTATCGATATTTTTTATAATTATACTCCAGCATACAGGTGAAAATCATATACAATACATTTTTCATTTCGAATGAAGTGACTTAGGCACAATATTCATGTGCGTTGCTAAGCAAAATTTTGTGTTTTATGTGTTTAAATAAGAGAGACACTTTCAAGAAATTTTGTGTTTGTGTTTTAAGGACACAAAAAGAAGATAAAACACATTTTTATTCACGTTTTCAAGTATTCTCTTACGAGTTAGCAAGCTTATAAACCTCTTTATTTATCCTGCAAAATAGATTTATTTTATTCTATGCTAAAAATGAACCGTGTGGAAGCAGCTTTTAAACAACAAGAAATTGTGCCCCAACTTTTACCAGTTGCGCCGAAAGAATCCCTCCGAGTGATCTATGAGAAATCTGATGAAGTATTTTTTGATTACTTTTTTTCAAAAATCTGATGGTATCTTTTTTAGGTCAATCTTGGAGAAGAATTAACACCAACTCAGGTCCAAAATGAGCCTCAAGTTAGTTGGGATGCCGACTCTAATGCTTTATATACCTTGGTCATGGCAGGTATATAGACCATGATATTTTAAATAAAAATTTAGACCCCGATGCTCCATCAAGGAATCGCCCAATAAAACCGGAAGGCTTACATTGGTAAACTATGATCAATGTTTAAGTATATCGCATTTTAGGTTGGTTATAAATATACCGGGAAACAATATTAAACAAGGACAAACGCTAATAAATTATATGGGTGCTGGACCACCTCCATTTACAGGTAAAATAGTGGGACATCTGAAAGCACACTATCACGCACATGGTGCGCGTAAGTCCGAAATTTGTGTGGAATTTAAAAGGTGTGAGCAAAGATCACAAAGACGTATTTGTGCACATCAAATAAAACTCATTTGAAAAATGTGTTTATATGTATTTTATGTATTGGTGTGACCAAAGACTGAAAAATGAGGTGTGCGACGATATGCGCAAGATCTATGGTAGGCGCAAAGATGGATGCCACGTGATGGTGTGCGTTCTGATTGCACATCGATAAAATAAAATGAAACAAACACTAATTATGTAGTTCAGGGCATAGTTTACCAGTAGGGGGATACACCGGACCCTCAGGATGGATGGATGAATGGCCTTTCAGGAGGGAGGGTACAAGGGGGTACATGATAAAATTTTCAAAAATTTATATGATGAATGAATTGGAAGAGGGGAGGGCACACAAACCCTCATGATGGATGGATGAATGACTATAAAGGCGGAAGGTTCGAGGATGAGCGGTGAGAGGGGTACTGTACCTCCCCCCTTCATATTCTATGGTTCAGGGGCTTGCGCAGTTCCATAAAATTTTTGACTACTTTAAAACTTTTTAAGGGCTTCATCGATATATATTTTTGCTATATAAACAAAATGGCAAAATTACTGATAATGAACTTGCACGTATAGGCAATGGACTTAGAAATCGACATCAGTCAATAGTAGCAATCACTAAAAAACATAATCTAAATGATCCGATTGCTGGAAATTTTTTTCAGGTATAGCCTGTTTCACGAGAACGGTTGAAAAAAGTTAACGTTCCATGATTTAGTGTAATTGATCACTTACACAGTAACGTACGAAAGTTTGAATCCACTTGAGTCCATTTATTTTTATTGAAAACGAAATTGAAACAAAAACATGAATCAGGGTTTTCGTTTCAATAACTCAAAACTCTTTTAAAATTTGATAAATTTGATGACATTTTATTCGCCTTGGCGGGTTATAAAAATACCGTCTTTCTCTTTAAAGAAAATAATAAACATTCAAGTTAAAAATAAATGGGCGCAAACGGGACTTGAACTTTTGTACGTTAATGCGTCAGTGATCAATTTCACTGCACCAAGGAGCGCCAACTTTTTCAACTGTTCTCGTGAAACAGACTATATATGCAGAAGAGTCCCTAAAACTTTTAATCCAAATACCGTTATATAAATTTTAGGCAAAATATGATTCTTATGTGCTTAAATTAACATGCTCACTTATTTGTTGTTGCTGCTGTCGTTAAATGTAATACATAAGAGATATTTTTTGAAAACTAAATATTAAATCGTAAATTTGTAAATGTAAATAATTGTCCTAATAAATCTATAACTACAAAATCTTATTATTTTTCAGCCATATTTATCTAATACCGGGGCCGAACGCTAATGCGATCGAGATTTCTTCGGGTGTGACTTCGAGCGACACTCCCGAGTGACATTCCCCGTTTTTTTCTTTGTAAAATTTCACTTTTACACAATTTACTCCAGGGTAAAATAAAATTGGGTAAAAAGTGAAAAAAATGTTTTGTCTCCGATTTTGTGTTAATCGTCTTCTCTCATTGCCCCCACAACTTTTGTTTTAGCGTCGACGGTTTAACACGGGAATACTCTTTCAAAATTTCAGTTTATTTAAACGTTTTGGACCATACATGGGCAAGCAGGGGGGTACTGGGCCCCAAAATACGAATTGGTCCCAAAGGTTACTGTCGACCAAAAAAAACGTCGACAAGCGAAAAAG
>OZJO01019681.1:0-17267 GCA_900406225.1 Acrobeloides nanus
TCCTCCGAGCTGCGTAATCCATTTTCTATGATCTTGGGCTCAAACGAAAGTTCGGAAGTTGAATTTTAAAGTTACAGAGCGCTTTTTTTTGATTTTCTTTAAAAAAAATTTTTTTTGACCAACTTAAAAACGGATACTTTTTTGACCAACTTAAAAACGGATTCTTATACTGTACAAACTACAAAAAAAATTTTTTCTTCTTATAGATTGTACAAACTACAAATCCTGAACTCGGGATTTCCAGAAAAACAGACTTTAGAAGTTTTTTCGTCAAAGATTTTTTTCCGTTATAAAATTTTTCCGATTGAATCAGGAAATTAAAAGAAGAATTGTTTATTGAAATGAAAAAATTTAAATTCTTTGAAAAAATTTTTAATCTCTGAATACGAACTACAAACTATATCAGAATTTTTAAATTTCTTTCAAAGAATTTAAATTTTTTTCGTTTCAATAAACAATTCTTCTTTTAATTCCTGATTCAATCGGAAAAATTTTATAACGGAAAAAAATCTTTTACGAAAAAACTTCTATATATGTGATGTAATTTCAGATTTAATTTTATGCGTGGGCTAATAACTTGAATGAATCAACCTATTGCTTACTTTAAAATACGTCTCTTTTGGCTTATCAATACAAGCATAAGTGATCACTGCATAATTTTTTATGCGGGCTATAACTTGAATGAATCAACCCATTAATTATTTTAAAATACGTCTCTTTGGGCTTATCAATACAACCTTAAGTGATCACTACCTAATTTTTAGTCTTTTTGTTTTATATAAAAACACATATGTGATGACACTTAGGTCAAAGCTAGTCTAAGGAAGTCAAAAATTGTCCAAAAACTCAGAAAAGCCAAAAAAGCTCTAGCCTACAATCTTGATGAAAATTTTCTATACTTTTCTTCTAATAATGCTAAATTTTAATTCTATTGTTATTTCCGCTCCTATCGAAAATGTCGAAAAACCACGAAACCCCTTATCTAAAAATTTGATTGATTCAAATTCCTATTACGACTATTACTCTACCACAGCCTCACCCTCGGCCTGGAATACCCTATCTGATGGAGCTAAAGCCGGGATTATAATAGCCGCTATAGTTGGATTTCTAATTCTTGTTACCCTAATTATAATCTGTACAAAACAGGCGCACGATAGTGGAAATGAGCAAGAATGTAACGACCTATTGTGTTTGGTATCGTGTTGCCTATATTGCACGGCGGATTGTTTGGAAAGTAACCAAAATAATGGTTACAATAATAATTATCACCATAATCATAGAACTTGTCATCACAAGCATAATTGTTGTTGCAATAAATTTTGATTTTGTAAATAAAAATTTTAGTCATTTCATCCCAGAAAGAAAAAAAAATCAGACCCAAAATTCCAAGTCCGAAATCAGTAGACAGCCCGATCTGGCAAGCTAAGCAACGTTGGGCCAGCACGTGCCGAGTTCAAATCCCATTAAAATCAAAAATTTTTTGCCCAAAATAAAAAGTCGGTGCCTTTCACCCCCAGTGCCGGAGTGAAAGGCACCTGAAAAAATTTGTGCATAAAAAAGTTATATGGATCGATGCAGAATTTTATGGGACCAAAATCATCAAAATCGGAGACAAAAAATTTGTTGACCTATTTTGAGCTAGCCGGGGGTAAAAATTTTTTCTTCGATTTTGATCCCAAAAGATTTACACAAAATTCTGCATTATCTCATATAACTTTTTTGCGAAAAAGTTTTTTCAGACCCAAAAATTGCCAAAAAAAGAGAAAAAAGGTCAAAAAGTAGGTCAACTTTGAATGGATTTTTGGACCCTTTCCTGTGGTCAAATTTCATCATCGACCACAGATTTCGAATCTGGACAACTGCCAGTGGATCAAAGAAGGGGGAAGCTTCCTCCCCACCCCGGGTCACCCTTATGTTTTTGCCCAAAATTTTTTTAAAAAACGTAGGGGGGACCAAGGTAAATTTTTGGGGACTTCTCCTCACCCCGCCCTCCAAAGCCAAAACCCACTTTGCGCCGCTGCAATTGTCCCCATCCCACATATGTTTCAAGCGGCACTAATTGTGACCCCATAGGCTATAACGGGGAACGGACATATTTTTTAGTAAGTCTATGGAAATTTTATAGAAGCCAGCTTTTTCGATAATTCTGTTTGCAATCGCTAGAGTAGGTATCGGAGAACAATGCTATGCATTTTTTTCTGGAAAAAAGTAATCAAAAAATTTTTATGGCTAATTATTTAAAATTTGCCCTTAAAAAACAGATCTATAACTTTTTACTTTTTTTAGGGCCATAACTTTTTTTTCAGGATTTTTTTTCAGAAAAAAATGCATAGCATTGTTTTCCGATACCTACTCTAGCGAATGCAAAAAGAATTATCGAAAAAGCTGGCTCCGATAAAATTTCTATAGACTTTGAAGTTCGGTACAAATATAACATTTTTCACAGAGAGATTTAAAAAAGTGCCGGTTACATGGCAAAGTGCGAAGTGGCGCCAACTACACGCATAAGGTCGAGAGTTCAATCATGCGCGAAGTGATTTCTTTTTGCAGCGTCCAAAATCGATAAAACTTTTTGCCTAGAGGTATTTTTAGCCCAAAAACACGAATTTGATGTTTTTATTACTCTTAAACCTCCGAAAAAATGACTTTTTTCAATTTTTATGCAAATTTAGGCATTTTTATGCGTTTTTTTCCTGGATCAGGGTCAAGGAAGCGTTTTCACAATTCGGGAATGCGCGCAATCGATTCTCCACACAAAATTAGGGGTAATTGGGTCATTTTTACGAAAAAATTTTCGTTCTCCCAAATGGTCGCAAAATGCACCTCCCCCCTTTAAAATGCAATATATTAGGTTGGCAACTAAGTTTTGGGCTTCTCAAAAATTAAATTTATTCATCGAAATCATCAACAAAACAACGTAACAACATTATTCAAATTATTCTCCACCAGATTCGATCACTTTTTGCAACTGTTCTTTAAGTTGGCGAATTCCACGGTGGTACTAATCTCGGTCCTTAGAAGAATTCAGTAAGGGATCCGCGCATTTCTTCGATTGTGGTAAACTTTTTACCTCGGAGCCAGTGTTCCATTGAGCGGAAAAGGTAGTAGTCGTTTGGGGAGAGGTCAGAACTGTATGGTGGATGCTCCAGACGCTCCCAATTCATGTCTCTGATCTTTTGAAGCGTCTAACGTGCAACATTTGGTCTGGCGTTGTCTTGGAGGAAGATCACTGGAACTCGGTGGTTTCGAAGTTTTTGTCGGACACGCTCCAATTGCTCGCAATAGAGGTTGGCTCCAAACGAAAGACTTACCTGCGTCCTTTAATATTTTTTCGATTTCAGTGTGGCTGCAGCCGAAATCGTCTGACAACATGCGCGTAGTCATCGACGGATGGTCCTCCACAGTGTTGACGACAGCGCCTCAATCAACTTCTCGTGGGCGCCCAGACCTCTTCTTGTCATCAGTTTCCAAATTTCCGCTTTGAAACTTCGAGAACCATCTCTTAGAAGTAGTATAGGCCACTGTTTCAGCTCCTTTAGCTCTATTAATGTTGGTTACAGCCTGCTTTGCGTTGTGACCTAGCTCGAACTCATATTTCAACAGTTTTCGAATATTGCCAAGATTTTTTTTCCATTTTGCTGAAAAAGCCAAGATTTTTATATAGAATTAAATTTCAACAATTATTCTACAAATATAGCAAAAAAATGTTGCAAAAACGCTAAAATGAAAATTTTTGAGAAGGGGGCCCAAACCTTAGTTGCCAACCTAATATATCCATATATACCATATTTTGTGCTATTATTAAGTAGAACATGATAAAAACTAATTTTTTAAAATTAAAATAATTAAAAATTGAATTTATCGGTTAGAAAAACTTATAATAATAACTTTTTAATAGAAACAAGTGTGGGGTCAGAGTTAGTACCGCTTTTATTAAATTGAAACATAGGTGCATCCGTCATCTAAAAAATGAAAAATTTTTCTTAATGGTCCTCTCTTATGTTTTTGTCCAGTATTTTTGAAAATTTAAAAAAAATCATAATGGTCCTTCATTATGATTTTTCACCAAAAATGACAAAAATTTTCAATTTTTGCTACAAAATTCATTATTTTTCGGTTTTTTTGTCATTTTCTGAGCATTTTCAGCTTAAAATCAAGCATTTTTCAAAAAAAAATTTTCTTGAAAAAACATATAAGGGGGACCCTTTTATTAAATTTTAGACAAAAAATAGAATCAAAAAACATAAGGGGAACCCTTATATAAAAGTATCCCCCTGTCGATGGATTCTCTCTACGTGCCTGATCGATTCTCGCATAGTGTTCACTCTAAAAAAATGTAATTTTTATGTAAAAAATTCTCTTCATTTTTAAACATTTTTCTTACTCTGCAAATTTTTTCTGCAATTTTAAATTTTTATGAAGTCTTGTTTATTGTTGATTCTTCGTGACAACAAGTACTATGAAACCTGGTATTGTTTACGAATTTCAAAAAAGCCAAATAAACGAACGTACATAAACATAACTATCATCAGACTGCTTTTTCGAAATAGCACATATTTTCAATAGACACTAAACAACACATCTGTGGTCAGAGAAAAACTTGTTTGTTTCATGTCATCCACATCGTTTTCGATGCCTTATTTCCTTTCCTATCAGCGCTGTGTTTCTGTTTCATCGGTCTCGTCTAATTTCGTAGTTACCCAATCAACCACGATTCAACTTTAGTCTTTCTTGACCATTTTTATCATGAGGATTGATAGATTTGTTATTTTTTCGGGAGTAATAAATTGAGTAGGGAAAGGAATTTTCGCGATTATTTTTAACATTTTTCATGTTGGAAACAATTGTTTAATTTTTTAACATTTCTCATTTTGAAGCAAAAAATTTGGAGTGAAAATTATTCAAGTAAAAAAAGCATCATAATCTGCGGGCTAGAGTTCGTGAATAGTACCTTGTTTTCACTCTCATAGTAACTGGTACGTCACTAGGACAACCTTCACCGTTACAGATAATCATCACGGACAATTGTCATCCTTCACGAACACCGTTCTGAGGTCAACTGTTACCGGTGAACTTCTGTGACGGTTGTCCGTAGCGTCGTAATTATGGGGGGATGGGGTCGGTGTAACTTCTTCCCAGATCTTAATGATCCAGTTACAGACTTCTAGATACGTAGCGTGTCTCATTTTGCCACTTTTTGTGTACGTATGGCTGTTGGTGTCGATCATCCATTGTTCCCATTGGGTCTGTAGCTTGTTTTTGAAAGATTTATTGACGGAAATGTCAAGGGGTTGAAGTTTTTTGTCAATCTGCTCGGAATAATAGCCATGGTTTCATTCTCGAGATTCGCGAGATGAAAGAAAGCAACACTTTTTAAATTTCCTATATTATGCTATAGACCACAAAGATTTTATCAGAAAGTTCGTTGGAATAAACTACTAATTAAAATGTTCATTCGATGAAAAAGCACATAATTACTATAAAAACAACTCACAAAAAAATCATTTTTTAAAATCATTTTTAGCCAATTTATTAGCCGCGGCTTATACGTATGAACTTAGGGTATATCTATGCATCAAATGCAATCTATTGATTGAATGTTCGAATGCTGCTTGGGTCGAAAAGATTTTGTATGTCCTCAAATTTTGATCCCCTGCATCTCGGAGCTCCATCTGATGGGATTCGGTCGAAAAATCGAATTAAAATTTTTGTATTTTCATTTTTTTCGAATTTTACTCTCCATTTTTGGAAGCCTTTTCTTAATTTTTTCGCTTGTTCTCTTTCTATTTTTGCACGTTTGATCTTTCCTCCTAGAAAAATAAATACCCTTTTCCTTTAATCTATGAAGCCTATTTGATTCACTCCTAAATTTGGATAATT
Organism: Acrobeloides nanus; assembly: GCA_900406225.1. Classification (NCBI taxonomy): domain Eukaryota; kingdom Metazoa; phylum Nematoda; class Chromadorea; order Rhabditida; family Cephalobidae; genus Acrobeloides; species Acrobeloides nanus. Next base: position 5,881 of record OZJO01019681.1, read on the forward strand.
ATTTCGCGAAAAAGTATCGTCCGTGAGCAGACTCTTTCTCTTTTCAGCTTCTTTTAATCCTGTAATTTGACTAATTTTATCGAGGGGAAATTTTGCATGTGAGCATCCAATTTTTTGGCTCATTTTGAGTTAGTTGATTTAGTTTTTTTTCGGAATGTTAGGCTGAAATTTTTAGTCGAAGTTAGGGCACTCTTTTCCAGTTTCTTCTTTTTCTTATGAGATATATGAGTTTGAGAAGTGGGGAGTTTTTCAATAATTATGTGATTCATTCTTTTTAAATGTTAGTCAGCCGGAAAATTTTTCGGCTGATTAATGTTACATAAGAAAAATAATGAATAGAAAATTTTTAAGCACGCGAGTTAGATTTGATTAATATGGCTCCTTTTCTATAGAATATTTTTTCTTTTGAAAAAAATGTAATTTTTTAAAAATTTGGGCTGTAAACTTTCGGGGGTAATGAATGCAAGAATGCACCGAGATGCGGAGGAGATCTGTCGAAGTATCGTTCTCTAGGGTTGATTTGAGCAGTAGACCTTCGAGCCTACTGCTTCCCGATTGGCCCGATCCGCCGGTGCTGATTGCTATACAGACGTTAACAAACCCCACCAAACCCCCCTCCAAATTAGGGGGTCAACCGATCACCAATTTTGGAAGTAGTTCGATCAAATTTTTTTGAAAATCTTAGCCAACCGATCAAGGCTTAAAAAATCTCCTTTATGGTCAACCCATCAAAGACTCAAAATTTTGGGGGGTATTTGTTAAAGTCTGTTGCTATAGATACTATAAGGAGGAAAGGCTATATTGGTTTACCTAGAAATGAAAAGCTCACATGAGACAATGCCCAAAGAGTGGCTTTAAAGGTTTGACGAGATAGTGGAATTCGCTATTTCCTTTTAGCTTGCAGTAAGAAAAAGAAAAAATATTTAGGGGTATTATAGGTCCCTATATCCCCATATTATGCTCTAAAGCAGTGTTGCCCCTCCCAAAACGAAAATTTCTTAAAGGGGGCGTGCATTTCGAGGCCCGTTCTTGAAAAAATTTTTTTTGAAAAATGACCCCTCTAGGGGTAAAATTTGACGAGAAATCGATTGCGTGCATCGCCGAAGCATGAAAATGCGATCTTCAACCTGTTTTTGCAAAAATGCTGATTTTTTCACTCTTTTTCAAATTTAAAAAATCGATATTTTCGCAAAAACAGGTTGAAGATAGCATTTTCATGCTTTGGCGGTGCGCGCAATCGATTTCTCGTTAAATTTTACCCCTAGAGGAGTCATTTTTCAAAAAAAAATTTTTCGAGAACGCGCCTCGAAATGCATGCCCCTTTAAGAAAAATGGCATTTTTGGCCAAAATACGATAGAAAAATGAAGTTTTTACCTAGTTGCTCCCTCCCAAATGAAATCCTAGAGCCGCTACTGCTCTAAAGAGTGTATTGGGTCCTAGAGGGAGATAGTATCCTATAGGATAGGGAAGTTAAGGTATAGATACTATGACACGCGATTTTTTCTTTTTTTTTAATTAAAAAAATCTTTAACAGCCAATTTTTATAGTTTTTTTTCAACATTCAAATGTTATAATCATATATTTTACTGATCAAAACTATGGCGCACGGAAAGTTGTATAAGGTAAAAAATATTTTTCATTTCAAAAATTTTCAAAAATCAATTTTTTACAGACTTTCTTCGCACTTTCTTGGCTAGCAGATCTCATATTATGCATTCTGGTGGCATATGTTTTGATTAAAGCCTATTATGCTCTCAATGAGCCACCTTTTGCGGTGGCCTGTGCTTTTGGAATTTTTGTTATCCTATTCATTTTATTTACCATTTCATTCGTGATATTTTTATCGACGAAGAGATATTTGGCATTGATTTTCACGATTGTGTTTTTGGTAAGATTTTTTGAAAAAAATGCTGGTACTAGTATGATATGTGGACCCCATCCCAAAATTTTTCATCAAAAATTGTCATTTTCTGTCGATTTTCAGCTTAAAAAAATATCCGTTTTTAAGGTTAAAATGACAAGTTATGTTGAAAAAATGATGAAAAAGTTGAAAATTTTTTGGGGTAGGCTTCTCAAATCATACTAGTAAAAGCTCGTTTGGAGCTATTGTGGATCAGAGGGATCAAAAATCGAGAAAAAAATTTCTAAAATTTTTTACAAATAACATATTTAAGGGTAATTTTATTCGAAAAGTCGATTGCGCGCATTCCTGAAGCGTGAAAACCTTTGTTTGACCCTTAAAAATTGAAAAATACATATTTTTACCCATATTTCACATTTATTGACTTTAAAATTAATTTTTTTCGAATTTTTTTCTGATTTTTAAGGGTTAAATAAAGGTTTTTACGCTTCGGGAATGCGCGAGATCAATTTTTAGCATAAAATTACCCCTAAATATGTTTTTTTTTAAATTTTTAGAAATTTTTTTTCGATTTTTGACCCTGGAGTGATTCCCTGATCTACAATAGCCCCGCTCGTTTTTAGATCGGCCAATTCCTATGTGCTCTAATCACTACCATTACCCTATTTGCTGATGACTACTATGAACCTGGGGTGAGATTCCGTGACAACCCTATACTTTGGGTCGAAAGTAAGCAAGTCTTCAGTTTTCAACCACCTTATTTTTTAGACAGAAGATGGCTACCCATCCTGTTCTCCGTCGTGTATCTTCCATTTTTCCTGGTCCAGATCTTTGTCATCAACCGATATGCCTATCGAATGGGCTATGCAGGCACACCTGAAGAGGCAAAAGAACGAAAAAATACGCCATATTTTAATGAAAGATTGGTGGTGGCTACATAACTTTTTGGAAAATATCATATTTTTATGCTGTATATGTTGCTTAAAAATTGAAACAAATTGAAATTTTTAAATTTTTTAGGGGTACCCCCAAATTTTGTTGTTTCCTACGCACCTACCCCCTACCTACTAACTTTTAAAAATGACCGCATGTCAATCTGATTTACCATTCCTGGAATCTCTCGCAGATGTATGGAAGGGCACAGAAATCGGTTTTTTTATATTTATGATTTTAACGAATTTTTTTTGTCAAAATTGATTTTTTCTGATACCCAGGGGTTCATTGTTGTACTTGATTAGTGGCAAGTGATAAGCGACAAGTTACAAAAATAAAGGGNGTCAAAATTGATTTTTTCTGATACCCAGGGGTTCATTGTTGTACTTGATTAGTGGCAAGTGATAAGCGACAAGTTACAAAAATAAAGGGAAAAAACCGACAAGTTTGTCACTTATCACTTGTCGAAAAAACTGACCAGCCTCTTTTGCTTAGTCAGTTTTTGTCGACAAGTGACAAACTTGTCGGTTTTTTAGTGAACTTGTCACTTTTTATGTGCCAACTTGTCGGTTTTTTCCCTTTATTTTTGTAACTTGTCGCTTATCAATAATCACTCGTCACTAATCAACTACAACTATTACCCTTAGAGAGTCACGGCTAAAATACCCAATTTGGCAACCCTTGAGTTTCGAAAAAATTTTTGCGGCAAAATATTTCTCGCGACGAGATAACAACGATTTGCCGCTACAAAATTTTCGGAAAGTGTAATTTTAAGAAGTTATAGTATCATGAACTTTAGGTGTAGTACCCCTATTTTGCACTATCTGTGCACTATATGGGGGCAAAATACCCAATTTGAAAATTACACTTTCCGAAAATTTTGTAGCGGCAAATCGTTATTATCTCGTCGCGAGAAATATTTTGCCGCAAAATTTTTTTCGAAACTCGAGGGTATCCAAATTGAGTATTTTAGCCGAGAGTCACTTGTTAAAAAAGTTTTCTACCCCGTCCTGTTTTGAACCCCCTTTAATTATATCTACTTGTATAGTTTATAAAAAAATAAAATTATACTGATAAAAATACATCAATATAAACATAGCAATCATTCAAATAACTTTCTATTTCACCTCCCTGCCGCTTGGAAACTTTCATATACCAACCATTGGATTTTTTGAGTACATAGGCGTCGATTTCCTTCTTCGAGTTGTCAATAATTTCACAAATTTGTATATCATTTTCCAGCTCTTCAATAAGTGGTGTTTGATCAGGAAATAATTTTATGAAACCAAAATTTTCCAGGAGCTTCTTTGGCAGGGCTGTGCTCATACCAATCTTGTAGGTAACAGTTTCAAACATGTATTGTGGTCTTGTGGACTTGGAGAAATACTAAAATGCTTACTTTTTAATTTTGATGTTATTGACGCGAAAATCCTGATTTTCAGGGCTTTCGTGTCAATATGGCCTGTTTCATGAGAAGAGTGCAAAAAAGTTACCGCTCATTAGTGTAGTAGATAAAGAAGCCGCCAGTCCGATCTGGCAAGTTAAGCAACGTTGGAGCTGCACGTTCGATCTCTCTAGGGTTAAAACTTTGGATGTTCAAAAAAATTTTGATTTTAGGGAGCAAAAAATTGTGCTCTTTGAAAATCAAAAAAATTGTTTGAAAATCAATTTTGAAACAAGTTCACCCTAGTGGGATCGAACCTGCGGGCACAACATTGCATAACTTGCCAGATCGGATGGACAATATCCACTGCTCTATAGCGCGGTAACTTTTTTGCAATCTTCACGTGAAATGGACTATAAAGTTATTTTTTAATTTATTGAAGCAAAATCCTGATTTTCAGGGTTTTCGTAACGATGACGAGATTTTTTAAATTTTGGTGTTATTGACGCGAAATTTTCCTGTCAAATTTTACAATTTTTGTTATTGACGCAAAAATTCTGATTTTCAGGGTTTTCGTGTCAATGAATCTATTTTTTAATTTTATTTTTAAAGTTATGGCTCAAAAATCCTGAGTTTTCGTGTTAATAACGCTATTTTGTAACTTTGGTGTTATTGACACGAAAATAGTGGTTTTCAGGGGTTTCATGTCGATTTCAGGGTTTTCGTTACAATATAGGGGTTTCTTGTCATCCAAGCTTTTGTTCAATTTTTGACTAGTTTTTTCAATTTTTTTACGAATTTTACGATTTTTGGCGAATTTTTCAATTTTAATCGAAAAACTGCTATGTCTTACTTTTATATACTCCTCAATAAAATCATCCCTTTGACAAGATTCCAAATTCAAAATCTTCTTTTTCGTGCTCTCACTAACCCATCTGTCACTTCCCAACCAAGTGACTATAGTGCGCGTATCAAGATCATCAATATTCAGATGTAGTACCACCTCTTTTGGATGATAGGGTAACCGAAAATTTGGCCTTCCCATCACTTCTTTTAAATTCATCCCATCTTTGCCCAAGTTGACCCCTGTCAGATGTATCACAAGTCGCTGAACTTTTATGAAATGTCTCAAGGCTTTGCACAAGTCAGCGAAAAAGTTTTGACATGATTGAAGTGGATTTGTGGCGTGGATAATACACTCGGTTACTAACATTGGCATTTTGGTGTATAACATGCGTTGTTGTAAGCCGAGTAGAAATTTGACGGGGATTTGTCGTTGTTGGTAGTCTTGACGGACGGTTTCTAGCTCAACCCAAGGGATTATGCAGTTTTGCATGTGGGCTAGGTCGGATTTTTCTTGGCGAGACATTTCGTATTGATCTGAAAAATTTTTGGTTGGAAGTTGTACTATTTGCTATCTTGTCCAGGATCCTAAAATGGTCAGGCCTTGAAAATGGGATCAGGATTAAATTTTTCAATTTTTGAAATTTTTCGATTTTTGACGATTTTTTCAATTTTATATTCTTTTTACGAATTTTTTCCAAAAAATATTCTTTTTCCAAAAATCAACTGCATTAACGACCCGCTACTTTATGGGGGAGGAGGAGAGTGTATAGCTACGCCATTGTTTGGTTTCAAAAAGCAGAGATACTCAACAGACTCTGATTCTGTCCACCACCTACCTCCAATTCTATATTTTTTGTGACAAATTCGAAGTTTTGGCAAAGTACCCTGATTCAGGGTTATAATCCAATTCCATCGTATTGAAACGATCAGTCCTTTTTGAACTTCAAATCCATTCAAATATTGAAATACATCATTCAGCACTTCGGGTGCAACAAAAATTGCGTTTTCTAAAAAAATGATGAGCTGAGAAGTTCAGTCAGTAGTGTTGCTAACTAAGAATGGGCTAACAAATAACACTATCAACTTGCTACACTCCGATTTTGGCGAAATCGATCTCTAACGATTCTTCATACCCGACTTGATTATAAAATTTTTTGAGTTTTTGTTCCCATAGAGCTTCTCATAGGAGATAAGAGCGTTTGAAGTTTTTTGAATATACAGTAATTTGATTCGATTGCTAATTTTGCCTGATTCAATAAAAGTTTGTTTATTGAAACGAAAATATCGAACATTAGAAAATTCAAAATTTACAGACCTGTTTGGGACTAGCTCATTGAATTCCTGAGGCCATAAGGAACTCAATGAGCTATTGCTCGTTCCAAACGGGTCTGTAAATTTTGAATTTTCTAACATCCGATATTTTCGTTTCAATAAACAAACTTTTATTGAATCAGACAAAATTAGCAATATATTCAAATTACTGTATATTCAACAAACTTCAAACGCTCGTATCTCCTCAGGGAAGCTCTATGGGGACAAAATTCCAAAAAATTTTATAATCAAGTCGAGTATGAAGAATTGTTTGAGACATGGGGGATGCTTGTTGGGGTCAACAGGTATTTGGGAAAGGGTGATGGTTGAGGGGTATTTCGGAGAGGGCAGATATGGTATATCCAGATTAAGACCAAAAACTACCTTTATTAGACTCCATTTTTCTGTACCAGACCAGTTTAGATGGCAAACAAATAGCATACTAATTTTCTTTTTTGTTGAAAGTTATAGACTCAAATATATAAAAACAGCCCAAAAGAGGACAAAGGTCGGTCAATTAACACATATAATCGGACTCACACGTGCTGACATTAACTGATAAGGTCGTGCCAACAAGTACAATGATGAAAGTAAATAGAAAATTAATTTGATGTTTGTATATTTTTGTGATCTGATCACTGGATTCAGAAAATCTTTTGGATCCAAGGTGGAACCGAACCTTTCTAGTGCAAGTATGTCGGATTCATTGTCAGCGAACTGAACCATTACACTATGGTGGTGTTTGGTACATATTCAAAAAATACTTTATACTATGTAAAAAATTAAACGATAAAATAAATAAAAAATGGCTTTAGCCAAAAAATTTTTCAACCATCTTTCTCGAGTTATAAATTGGTAATACGCTTTTCTTCTCTTCCAATTCAGTACGGACTTTTGGTGGAAGATCAGGTCCAGCCTATAAAATCGATTTCGAATAAAAATTTTTATGCAAGTTTGCATATTTACCTGCTCCTCAAAATAACAAAAAATTTTGTAAAAATTAAAAAATTAGGGGGTAACCCCCTAAGAGTAAAGTAAATTTAATTTTCCAAAAAATTGCTCCTCAAGGGCACCGTTTTGTGATCGTCTTAACATCGACTTAGGTGACGTCGACGTTTGCGACGTAGACATCTGTAATACCTGCGTAATATCAGTGCGCGACGCGTGCGTCAGAACTAGTTGAAATTTTTTTAAATGTTGAAAAATTATCGTTTTGAAGAATTTTTCAATTTTTAAAGAAATTTTGAAGTATTAATGTTTTTACGAATTTTTCGATTTTTTAAATTTTTCACACTTTTTGAAGAAATTTTACAGTTTTTGGAATTTTTTCGATTTTCAACGAATTTTAAGCCCATTTTTGGATTTTTTAATTTTTCGCTTTTTACCCCCCCCCCCCCCCAGAAGAGTACCCCTTAACTCAAACCTCAAAAATTTCATCGGATTCTTGTTCTCCATAGTCGAAAATCTCCATTTAAAAACAAATAGCCAAAATGGAGTCGTTTTGGGAGTTTTGAAATTTTGGCCCAATATTGTTTCCACCTGGAAAGAACGGAAGTGTAAAAATCGCATCAAAAATTCTTTTTTTTCACGATATACAAAAATAAATTGTCTTGAATAGCAACACCTCAATGGTATCTAACGTAAACGGAATTATTTATTTTTACATGCTTCTTCTATAGAATAATGTTCAATTGGTTTGGAATGGATAAAAGAAAAATTTTAAGTATCGTATTTTAACACTCCATAGGCTGATTATTACAAGTGGCAGTTTTTCACGTAGATTACGAATATAAAAATTTGAAAAAAAGTTCCCTGAGGGGGTCTAGTGCCCAATCTTTGTGTGTGCCTCGTTAAAATTGTAAGGGATTTTATAATGGACATATCTCCTCGTAGGAACTGATTTGAGAGCTCGTTGGCATCTCATTACAAAGATGGGAATCTGCACTAAATCTTTTATCTAAACACCTATAGCAAGTTTTCGCTTCAATAAACAGATAATTGAAATTTTGTGTGACAAAGCTTGCTATAGATGTTTAGATAAAAATTGTAGCACAGATTCCCATCTTTGTAATGAAAGGTCGACGAGCTCTTAAATCAATTCCTACGAGGAGATATGTCCATTATAAAATCCCTTAAAATTTTAACTAGACACACACAAAGATTGGGCACTAGACCCCCCTCAAGAAACTTTTTTTCAAAAAAATGTTTATATTCGTAATCTACGTGAAAAACGGCAACTATCCTACCACTGGTAACAATCAGCCTACGGAGTGTTAAGTCGTATTTTAAACCTTATAGCAATTCGAATCTTAAGAAAATTGACTAAAAAATGAAAATTTTTATCTCTTTGTTATTTATGAGCTTCATTTATACTCTATCCGCTGTAACTAACTGTCAATATGCTGGAGGTAAATTTTAAAAAGAAACTAGCCCGACGCACGTTTCACGCGACGATATTAATCCGATGTTACGGATGTTGACGTCGCAAACGTCGATGTTAAAAGCGCCGACGACGTCGATGTTACATATGATACGTTGCAAACGGTATCCTTGTGTAGCATTTTTTGGAAGTTTGAATTTTTGACTCCCTTCGGAGCATATCTCCCTCTTTAGATGCACCCCTTAGGTCAAAATTGAAAATTAGCGCCGGAATCGTGTTCCCTATATCGAAAAAACTATGAGTACAAAAAATTAGCCAATTTGAAGCACTTTTTGGAAAATTGAATTTATGAGTGGTAATTGTTCAATGAAGTCATAATTCACAGGAATGATCAAAAATCGATGAGCTCAGTAGAAAAATTTATCAAAATAGAACATATCAAAATCCATTAAAAATAGACAAATTTGTTTAAAAAATCGAAAAATTTATCAAAAATTAAAAAATGTTTAGCACCCAGTATAACCTATTCCAACACCAAATGTTTACGGGGAAATCTATATTGTGTTAAAGCAACCTGTCCAGGTGTAACCGGAGCAATACGGTAAAATTGTATCATGGTAAAATTTACGCATAGTTTAGGGGATGCGATGGAGATGGTATCCCAGCATTTTGTTCATCGACTGGGTGCTACAGTCTAAATAATACAATCGCCCAACGATTTGCTTGTACCGGAGCCGCAAACGTTTGCTGTTGTAATACGGATAATTGTAATAGCGCATATATGCATACAATTAGTGTGGCTCTAGTTATTTTCTTTGTGATTTTAGTCAATTTTTAGTTTTACCAATTACCCTTATCCATAGACGTAGCCAAGGGCACGGCGTATCAAAATGATTAAAAAACAGGCATGCACCTGAAGTTCAAAACGGTGTATGCCATTGGATTCAACTCATTGAGATGAGCAAAGCGAGTACCATATCATGGGGTTCATACCCTATCCAGATGGTCGAATGGTTAAAGCGCTAGACTTACAGTTTATAGGCTTTTGGTTCGAACGGGATTCGAATCCGAGCCTATAAACTGTTAGTCTAGCACTTTAACCACTCGGGCATCTGGATAGGGTATGAACCTCATGATACGGTACTTGTTTTGCTCGTTTCAATGAGTTGAATCCAATGGCATACGCCGTTTTGAATTTCAGATGCATGCTCGTTTTTTACTCATTTTGGTGCGCCGTAGGGGGGGGGGAGGGTCGCAGCTTCACCCTCTGTCGCGGTGAAGCCGAGACAAAAAAATAAAAACATAATGGTCCCCCATTCTGTTGTTCATGATTTTTTAGACTTTTGACAGTTTAGCTCCCTTGTCAAAAACCCTAGCTACGTGTATGTCCTTATCCCTCCCTTGATGAACTTTTAAAATTTTTGATTTTTGTCAAATTTTTTTGATTTTTAACAAGTTTTTCGATTTATACAATTTTTTACTTTTGACGGATTTTCGATTTTTGATAAATTCTTGAATTTTTTTTATGAATTTTTCAATTTTTAAAATAAATTTCAACTTTTATTGGATTTTTCGACTTTTTACGAATTTTTCAATTTTTTATGGATTTTTCGATTTTTGACAATTTTTCGATCCAAAAAGGACTATTCGTTTTAATAAGATGGAAATGGATTATAACCCTGAATCAGGGTACTTTAAACAAATAAATCTTTTTTGTTGTAAACAAGCAATCTTGTTTGTATTAATTAAACCATTGTAATATTTAAATATGAAATTTTTCAATCGGGAAATGTCAGACAGTCTATTCGTGCTTGTTCAAACGAAACTTTTAAAGACAAAAGTAACTAGTACAGGGGATCAGGATATTGTAAACAAATTTGGATTTTTAGGATCCGGAAATTTCATAAAAATAACATCTCTACGATGTAATTTTATGCAGGAAATCGATTGCTCGCATTCCTTAACTCCGAAGATGCTTCTCTGATCCTGATTCAGAGAAAATTAAATTTTGAAGCGAAATTTGACGCTTTTTTTCCCAAAAACGCAATTTTTCCACAAAATAGAGTCAGGGAAACATTCCCTGAATCAGGGATGTTCTACAAAGTTGTCATAAAATTTCTCGTTGAAATGAGGAAATTGATTGCTCGCATTCCTGAATCCCGAAGATGCTTCTCTGACCTGACCCTGATTCAGGGAAAATTACTATGTTGTTTTTTAATTTGTAGAAAAGAGTTATAATCATTTATTTTTGCGAGGAGGGGGAGGGTTATGTGGCGACGCTAGGATTCCATTTCGAAGGGGATCAATTTTACCAAAGAGTCCCTCTTATGTTTTTTAAAATTTTTGTCCAAATTTTGATAAAATCATAAGGGTCCCTCAATATGATTTTTTTCAAAAAATTTTTTTACGAAAAATGCTTTTAAAGCCGAAAATGCTCAGAAAAAAACGATTTTTGTTGACAAAATAAACATTTCTGGTGAGAATTTGATGAAAAAAATTTCAAAATTTTCGGGAAAAAACATGGGGGGACCATTATTAGGAAAATTTTCCATTTTTGGATTTCGGGAGGCATGCCCCCTAGCGTCGCGTATGGTTATTTGATAAACCCTGTAAATTCCGAAACGCTTGTTAAGAAAAGAAGTTGACGTAGTCTAACTATTTTATAGTTTCA
>OZJO01019690.1:0-13084 GCA_900406225.1 Acrobeloides nanus
TCACAATTCGGCAATGCGCGCAATCGATTCCCCGCATAAAATTAGGGGTAGTAGGGTAATTTTTACGAAAAAATTTTCGTTCTCCAAAATGGTCGCAAAATGCACCCCTCCCCCTTTTTAGGGGGCGGCAAGACTTTTTTCCGCAACTGTAGATGATAAAAATTTGTTTGTTTTTAATTAATTTCATGGTTTTTATGTTTCTATTATGATTTTCGGGAGCAAATCTCAATTTTTGTCTTTGTGGGTAGCCATTTGGCACTAGCTCCAAAATTTTCTATAAAAACGTCTTCGATTTCTGGGTTCAACTTTTTATCACGAGAAAATTATGACAAAAGGTCTTAAGCAAAATATTGCTGACAATGAAAGAATCCCAACAGTAGGAAAACTTTTGTTCGAAACAGGGTTATTCTTGTGGAGCACTTATGATAACTCGATAAAAATGAAAAAAATATCAATTATTCTTTAACCCCTTGGAGAAAGAGAAATTCGAAGGCTTCGAAATAATAATATGCGTTACTTGATTCACAAGATAACCTTTATATAGTCAAAAATTTTTTTGGCTACCGTAAAACTTTTTATTGAATCAGGCAACGTGTACATTGAAACGAAAAAGAAATCGGTGATGAAAATTTCCCGCCAATATGACCACGCAGGGATGCATCAAAAAAGTTATATAAGGATTCACGTTTCTTTTTCGTTTCAATGTACTCGTTGCCTGATTCAATAGAAAGTTTCGTGGTAGCCAAAAAAAAATTTCGACTATATATTGAATCGATTTGGACGGCATTTTGTCATGTAACATTTATTATTTTGTTAAACATTTTTTGGTTACAACATAAGCCTAAACTCAGCCAAGCTAAAGTCTAAGCCTAGCCTGAGCTTAAGTCTAACAAGGAATGCTCAACATAGGAAACGCGGATCTTGACAAGAGGCCTAGTGGGTTTGAAAGTACTCGGCCTGAAAACAATTATGGCATATGTTTCGGATCCAAACCAAAAGAAAAATTTTTGGCTACGGAGCTTCGTAGATCATCATTAGGTTTTCCTTTGTAACAAGGTCGAACATTGTTTTAATCTAAATTAAGCCTCTGTGGTGCAGTGGTGAAGCCGTCGGCCGTTCACCACAATGGAGCGGGGTTCGACTCCCAGCTCCACAAAAAAAGTTTTTCGGAAGATTTTAAACCAAAATTTTTTCTTTTGTTTCGGATCCGAAACATATGTCATAATTGTTTTCAGACCGAGTCCTTTCAACCCCACTAGGTCTCAAGAGGCTCCGCGTTTCCTATGTTGAGCATTCCTTGTAAGCCTTAGTCTGATCCTAAGCACAAGCCTAAGCCTAAAAAATGTTATAAAAAATACTCGGTGTTACAACGAAAAATGTTAGAATTTATATTAAAAAAATATAAAAAGTTACACGAAAAATTTTTTTCCATCGATTTTCGCAAATCGGGCAACGTATATTGTAAGTATTTGCTGCTTAATTTTATTATTTTTCATCCGTTTTCGATGAAATTTTGTTTCAGTAGTGGGTAAGAGTATATGCTGAATACAATCGAATCGGTCTTTTTGAGCGACACTCATGTTTTCGTGTCAATATCCAGACTTTTTCAAAAAATCGGGAGTTTTTTTAGAGAAAATTTCTCTAAAAGAAATTTTTAGAGAAATTTTTTCATGTCTCGAAAATGCGTGAAATCGATTCCCCGACTACAAAAACCCTAGTAGGGTGGAAAATTTCGTAAAAAATCTACTTCTATAACCAAATATCGAAATTTTAAAATTCATTTGCAACATTGAAAAACACCAATTTTTTAAAAAAGTCTGTATATTGACACGAAAACATGAGTTTCGCTCAAAAAGGCCGATTGGATCGTATTCAGCATACACTCTTACCCACTACTGAAACAAAAATTTCATCGAAAACAGATGAAATTAGAGCATTTTTTTGAGCCGCAAATACTTATTGGACAAAACTAAAATCGATCAATATTTTGACTACTATTTAATAATTCCTGTTCGTCAAAGAAAGATCAATGAGTTTTTGTAATTAAACCTGACAACAAAACAATTAAAAGGCGCAAAGGCTTTCTTGAGAAAAACAAAGACCGAAGTGCGTTTAAGATCATCAATATTTTAACATTTACAATAGAGACCGTCATATTTTAAAAAATGATCTCAAAATTGGAGTACGGGTGACCCTCTTAATTTTTCGAATTTTTTACCAAAATACAGAGTGGATCAAATTTTATTACGCTAAAAAATGATCATAACTTTTCGCAAATAAACCCGTTTTCGATAATTCTTTTTTTATTTTCATCCAGAGACAATAGAAAATCGATTCATGTCAAATAATTCGAAAATTTTTTTTGAAAATTTTCCACTTTTTTTGCTTGTCTCCCTTTAAAGGGAGCGTAACATTTATGGCCTATTCTCGAAAAATCGAAAACGCAGTTTCAACGCGAAAAATAAGCCTAGGCCTAAGCTTAAAGGACCAGTCCAGTAATTTACAATCATATGAAAAAATGATTTATTCGGAAAGATCATGAAAAATGGAGCATTTTTTGTTTTTACGGCATATTCTAAATCGTTGTAATTTTCGAGATAATTGCTTTTAAAATTTTGAGTTTGTGTACAAGCTCTTCGTTGTAATACACAAACTTTTTAAAATTTTTTGCGGAAAAATCGATTTTTGCATCGATTTTTAAAATTTTTCGTAAAATGAACATTGTAGCAATTTTTATAGCTAAATGAGACGAACAAAATAACACCAAAATTATCCAATTTGAACATTGTTTTGGGTTATTGAAACGAAAACATGAATCAGAATTTTCGTTTCAATAACCCAAAACAATGTTCAAATTGGATAATTTTGGTGTCATTTTGTTCGTCTCATTTAGCTATAAAAAATTGCTACAGTGTTCATTTTATGAAAATTGAAAAAATCGATGCAAAAAATCGATTTTTCCGCAAAAAATTCAAAAAAGTTTGTGCATTACAACGAGAGCTTGTACACAAACTCAAAATTTCAAACGCAATTATCTCAAAAACTACAACGATTCAGAACATGCCGTAAAAACAAAAAGTGCTCCATTTTTCATGATCTTTCCGAATGTATCATTTTTTCATATGATTTTAAGTTACTGGACTGGTCCTTTAAGCTTAGGCCTAGGTTTAGGCTTAGGCCTAGGCTTAATCTTAGGCTTAAGCCTAGGCCTAAGCCAAGATAAAACGTAAATTCTTTCAGATAAAACTAGTTTTATTAGATAAAATTGATTTTCATATAAAATGGTAACAGATAATTAAAAAATTTTGATACAAAATTGATTATCTTCATCCAAAACTATTCAGAATTGGTTTTCTTTTTATTAAATTTGATTTGTTTATTCTTATCTACTGCAAATTTACAACATTTGTCCAAGTATAACTCCATAGTAAATAGTACTTTTTCACAATCATTTTTACAATTAAATTCTATATTAGCTATGGCTTGCAATGCTCTTTCTTCCTAGACAAAATTTTATATATTGGTCTAAAAAAACTACCTGGGTTCTAAAAGCATTATGACGGATCGCATATAGGAGGTTTTTATCTTTTACGATTTTGTTACATTTTAGAGGAGGACGTCCCGATTTCTTTTTTTCATAGTTTGCCGGATCAAAACTCGCTTTTTCTCGAGACGGATCAGATAGTAGATCTACCATATTATACAATCTCGTTTTATTTACTTTGCTGGTAGATGGATGTTGTGCTTGTTGATTTTGATGTAGTATAGCTTTATGTTGAACTAATTGTTCGTTCAAATGAGCTTGATACAAATCTTGATTACAGAGAAATCTTGGTACGGATCCTTGGTTTAAATATTGAGTATTTGTCGACATATATGATGATGAATGTTGTGGATAATTTTGTACAAATAATTGTTGATTAGATGATGTCGGTTGGTTCGGATCTGGCATGAATATTGAGTAAGAGTGTGAATGATATTGAGTACACGATAACTGGTTTGGATCTGCGTTTTCTGATGGTGAAAACGTCGATTGAATATAATTAGTTTGATATTGGCTATATTCGTCGGGTGGCGAGAGTTCATTTTCACGATAATTTGTATCTTCTGCACTTAAAGTATTGTCTTGTGGATAATAAACAAGACCATAATTTGAAGGGTTACTAGGTTTTGAAAAGATGCTTGGATTCGAATCGGATAAGTCTGTGTTAAATAAGCCAAGAGCCTTCTTGCATTCAAGGCAATTACATGTGCAGTTACCACCTTCGTTCGTGTGTTCACATCCACAAGCACAGTATAATTCGTAGCATGTGCATATCTATAAAAAACCTTACAGATCAAAAATTTAAAAAAATACAGTATGTCGGAAAAATGAAAAGTTTAGTTTAAAATGGGATACAATTGATATTTTTCTGATCTCGAAATCTCTATCTCGAGTCGATCTAGGTTTTTCGATCTCGAAGAGGAAATCTCGATCTCAACAACCCTAGTATTTAAAAGATCAATACAGTAATTTACAACCATATGAAAAAATGATATATTCGGAAAGATCATGAAACATGGAGCATTTTTTGTTTTTACGGTATGCTCTGAATCGTTTTAGTTTTCGAGATAATTGTGTTTGAAATTTTGAGTTTGTGTACAAGCTCTTCGTTGTAATATACAAACTTTTTTGAATTTTTAAATTGATTTTTGCATCGATTCTTCAAATTTTCATAAAATGAACATTGTAGCAATTTTTATACCTAAATGAGACGAACAAAATGACACCAAAATGATCCAATTTGAACATTGTTTTGGGTTATTGAAACGAAAACATGAATCAGGGTTTTCGTTTCAATAACCCAAAACAATGTTCAAATTGGATAATTTTGGTGTCATTTTGTTCGTCTCATTTAGCTATAAAAAATTACTACATGTTCATTTTATGAAGATTTAAAAAATTGGAGCAAAAATCGATTTTTTCGCAAAAAATTCAAAAAAGTTTGTGTATGACAACGAAGAGCTTGTATACAAATTCAAAATTTCAAATGCAGTTATCTCGAAAACTACAATGATTCAGAAGATGTCGTAAAAACAAAAAATGCTCTATTTTTCATGATCTTTCCGAATATATCATTTTTTCATATGGTTGTAACTGACTGGACTGGCCCTTTAAACCATACTTTTTTATTAGGCGGATTTGAACGTTGATCATCTTCTCTCAGTATTAAATGTTTAGAATTGTATGATGGTGGCTAAAAAATGTTGTTGATTTTTAATTTTTCTATATCATACTAATTGATTTTGACTTTGATGAACAGGTAGTCTCGATTCGTATTGATACGACGAACCAGCATATTTAGCTGTCATAGGACTACAAGTTGTCTCTTTTTCAACATAAACCTAAACATTTTGAAATAAAAATTTTTATCTTTGATAAAAAAAAATTACCGAGTCATCAGATTTTATTTCTTTCTGCTCTGCTTGGTCATCATCTTTGCCAACTTTTTCCTCAATCTGCACCTTCATCATTTCTTTTTCTAACCCTTTGATATCATCTTTTTTTAGCTTTTGCCATTCTTCGTCCGATGGATAATATTTACTTTCTTGAAAATCGACTGCCAATTGATTTGATTTTTGAGTTGTAGGTTGACCGGAATATACGCCTGAATGTGATATGATTTTTTCTTGACGGCTGCTGGTAGAGGCCTCTTCTATTAAAATGCTATCACAGTATTTAGAAATTAAAGCCCATGGAAGATCCAGAGCCTAAAAGATGCCAACAAATGAGTGATAATAATTTTTAAAATGTCACTTTCTCATCGATAATAACCTGCCAAAACCCGTATTTCTCTTGGCTTGTATCGGCCACTGTGATAACATCTCCTGGACGAACTTGGAAATTCTCTTCAGTCGTAGAGATGACAAAAGCAAAGTTAGCACGAAATTTGGTTCGAATCAACGCAAAATTTAATGTTGTATTATATAATTCTTTGATGGAATTGCGATGAAAATGTTCAATGTATTCTTCGAGAGTTTCAAATCGATTTGTACCTAGGATATTACTCACACTTTGTTTATAATAACGAGAACCGAGAANTTATAACGAGACTCGACTGTAACAATATGGGCTTTAATACTCACTTCGAGAGTTTCAAATCGATTTGTACCTAGGATATTACTCACACTTTGTTTATAATAACGAGAACCGAGAAGAACATGAACAGGTCCTGTTGCTGTTCTAAAAAATAGTACAGGATGTTTCAGATGAAACCTACCTATTTTATTTTGACATACAGCTTTTTTTCTGGAAAAGTATTCTAAATTTCCGACTTTTGGAAAATAACGAGCTAATTTGTCTATTTTATGCATGTTTTTTTGTTTTTGAAAATATTGAATTTGGGGTAAAAATTTTTTGCCCGGGCTGGGATTCGAACCCACCCCTGAGCAAAAAGTGAGAGCCATACCACTCGGCTATAAAGGTTGGTTTCGCCGGGAAATTGTTAACGAGTGGCTAACCGATTTTCATAACCGAGTGGTATGGCTCTCGCTTTTTGCTCAGGGGTGGGTTCGAATCCCAACCCGGGCAAAAAATTTTTACCCCAAATTCAATATTTTCAAAAACAAAAAAACATGCATAAAATGGACAAATTGGCTCGTTATTTTCCAAAAATCAGAAATTCAGAATACTTTTCCAGAAAAAAGCTATGTCAAAATAAAATAAGTAGGTTTCATCTGAAACATCCTGTATTTACTAAGATTTGAAATAAAGATTCAAAAAATATATTTACTTTAAAGACAGTACGTATCGTTGTTGGCTTCCGAATCGAAAAAGAAAGGTACCAATAGGGGCATTCGAAAGCCAATTTTCAGCCGTAGCTTTAGATAATTCTCCAAAATACCAAATTTTCGACTCGATTTCTTGTCCTTGTGGTAAAAAATTTAGAACACATCTGAAAGTTGATCAGTTAGCCTAAAAACAATTTTAAAAATATATACCTGCTTACTAGAGGCGTCATCAACGAAGCTGGATGCGAAAAAGTTTTCAAAATATTTTTTTGAAGATAAGTTTTGTCAATATCGAAAATTTTTTCGCTTGTTAAAACTTGTGTTTGATTTTTTGTGTTGAATTTCTAAAATAAATCTTTTTTTTCAATCAACTTATTAATTACATAAGCTTCTTCTTTTTGAACGTCTACCATTTGATCGGATTCTCCTAAAACTACAGGTGATATAATACAATGTGATTAAAGGACAGTTCAGTTATTTACAACCATATAAAAAAATGGAATGCCGGACAGTTGGTCGACTCGGACACTTGATCGACCCGGACAGTTGGTCGACCGGACACTTGGCCGACCGGACAGTTGGTCGACTTGGGCCAATGCCTAAGGCTTAAGCTTAAAGCCTAAGACCTAACCCTAAGGCCCCCTGTCCGGTCGACCAACTGTCCGGTCGGCCAAGTGTCCGACAACGATGAATTTGCAACAAGGCGTAATAGCTGTGACAATTCACAATAGCATCAAGCAGGGCACGATAGCGCTACCGTGATAGAAAACCGAGCCGATATTAAATTTTTACAAAAGCATACCGAGTAAAGGAAGTTTATCACTTTTTGGTAAACTGTCGGCTACTATACTTAGCAAAACAGTCAAAGCAAAAAATGTAGCCATGCCTTTATTCACCTAAAAATTTATTTATATCTTTAAAAGTTTCAAAATATAATTTCTGGGGGGCCGAGCGAAGGAGACGTGTTCTTGTAGCTTCTTGTGGAGCGCAATCGTTACCGCAGTGCTCGTGGAGGATTTTCCAGATGAGCTTGAGGTTGTGTGTTTCAAGTTTTATCTCTTGGATCCACTTGAATGCTTTGTCCACTAGCCGGTCAACGGTTAGCTGCACATTGACTTCGTCAGGAACGTCGGCTCGTCGGGGTATGGCAGTGGCCATGCGTTCTTTCCACCCACGGTGGAGAAGAATATTTCCATCGAATTTCTCCACTTCAAGTTGAAGGAGACGGAACATCGATGGATAAGCCGGATTTGACGTTGCGAACATGAAACGTGGCGAAAGTTATAGTGCCTAAGTATTTTATAGGACTCAAGTGGGGTAAAAGCTGTCGGAAAGTAAATGTCTAAAAATAGTGATTTCAAAATTTACATCTTCTTCAGCCGAAGTTCCCGGAGCAAATATCCCAAGAATGCTAAGTGCCATGGTTAAAAACGTCGGCACCACAATCACCCCAATATAGTAAGAAGGGCGTCGTTCAATTTGAAACACATAAAAGTACTATAAAATTGTAAGAAAAAAATAAGTAAAGAATTGATACNATTCACATCTTCTTCAGCCGAAGTTCCCGGAGCAAATATCCCAAGAATGCTAAGTGCCATGGTTAAAAACGTCGGCACCACAATCACCCCAATATAGTAAGAAGGGCGTCGTTCAATTTGAAACACATAAAAGTACTATAAAATTGTAAGAAAAAAATAAGTAAAGAATTGATACAGTCAAACCTTCGCTTTATGACACCTCCGTTTAATGACAGCGACCACGCAGGGATGCCGGCGGGAAAATTTGGTTTATAGCAAGTCGATTTATTTATATACCAAATTTTTCCACCGGCATCCCTGCGTGGTCGTTATGTCCCCCATCGGGTGTCATAAAACAGAGGTTTGACTGTATGAGTAATTCTTACAACTGCCCTTTCTGATTCACTATCCAAATATTTGTCATAATATAATGTTGCATTCGTGACATCGAATTCCATATTACCCTAAAGATTTGCGATTTTTACTCATCTAAATATACTACATCAAAATAAGTGTCTGCATCTGGTTGAAGTATATTCACATCCATTTCAGATGTAGTCAACGTAGGAGATTCCAAGGAAATTGTACAAAATTGAGTATCAAAAGGAAACTAGAAAGATTTCTAAAGCTTAACAACAACTCAATTTACTCGTTCAATGGCAATTTTGCAAGTACAACTAAGATATTGGGGATGTAGCAATCGAATTAAACCATTGGAATTGAGCTAAATTCGTGATATTTGTAATTTGAGTAAAATTACTCGGACTTCTAGAGAGTTTTCATCCATAATTTCTTCTATAGACATGCTAAAAATTTGTAGAACTTTTTTTTTTTATAAAATCCGGTGAAAGATATGCCCTCCAACAGTGGCGGTGCTAGAAAAAATTTTCAAGTTTTTCTTGAGGAGGGGGATCCCAACCCTAAAAAATGGGTCAAAATTAAAGGGAGGGAGTCAACTAGATTTTTTACCAATTTTTAAAAATAACAAGTACCTTATGATTTTTTCGAATTTTTCTGTTTTGTGATGGTCTCTGTACCTCTCCCCAGCATCGGACTGCTCTCCAAAGCCTTAACTCATACCCGAAGTCTTTCCGAAACGCAAATTTTTGTATATTAAAACGAAAACCCGTGTTTCAGGAACGCATTCATTAAAAGCAATAAATACCTATTATAAATACATGCCCTGGGTAGCCAAATTAGATTAGCTAGTATAGCAATATTAGTAATATTATTATACTGTTGAGGGTCCCATGCCAGTCTAGGATCAACCCATCTCTACAATTGTACAACGTGTGTAAATAAACAAAAAAAATTTTAGGTACTTGGTCATGATAGACAACGGAGTCGAATATTTGATTGTTCGTTTCCTGAAAAATGGTTTTTATTGTTTTTTAAGTATCGAGAAAGAGTGCCTATTGGCGCTCAAAGCAGTGCGTCGTCAAATTTTCTCTAGGGGTAGACCATAGAAATATAGAGGGTAGGAGCCTCCCACTCTGATACAGCCGCATGAGGCCCGAAAAATGAAAACGTACCGCATTCCGCAAGGGAAAAATGAAAAACGTACCGCATGCGCTTGCGGCACGGCACGTTAAAAAAATTTGTGTCGTGAAATCGTCGACAAAAAAAAAGGTTGTCAAACGTACCGCAACCGTTCTGAACGACCACCCCCTTATACACCTATGGGGTAGACCCATGATCAACCACTCATTTTTCTTCTTTCACCACCCCCTAACATGTAGTATAAGCTCTGCACTTTTTGGAGATCACCATAAAAGATCGCTTGTACACACGAACGAATGAATGAACACAAGCGTTTTATATATAAGGATCCTATTAGTTGATCAAAACTAACCAATTTTATTAAAAATCCTTGTTTAAGAGTTGTATTAACAATAACTGGAAGATCATTGTTAGCAAATGGTCGCACTCTTTTATCGTAATATTGAAAAAGGTCTTTAAGCAAATTTTCTACCGTTCCTAAACAACATTTATAGGGAGTAAAAAAATCGATTATTAAAAAAATCTTTCAATGGCATTTTTTGACAAAAAAGACTCCTCCCCCCCAAAAAATTTTTCGCAGTGGCAGTTATAGAGAGGGGACCAGGACAGGAGGAAGCGGCCCCCAAAACTAAATAAATTGAAAAAACCCCTTTTTGGCAAATTTTGTAAAATGAGTGATCGATCATAGCCTACAACTATAGGTTACAGAGGTAAGGGCCCACCCCCTTACCTCTGTAACCTATAGTTGTAGGTTATGCTGAACAGTTGTTATTCGGCTCTCTCCTCGCCTTTTACTAGTTAGGTTATAATCAAGTAACACTAATAAATAGTTGCTAGACCTTTTCCCTAATACACAATAGGGACTAGAGCTCCCAGGTAACCGTTACCATACTAGATACACCCCCTCATTTTTGCCGTTTTTTGAAGTCGCCCCCCCCCCCAAACCCGGCTAAAACTTTCACTATGTGTATGGGAGTACCTAGCTAGCATAAAAACATACCATTTTTATCTGTAAAAATTTTCGAATAACCAACCATATCGGATATATTCATAGTGGCATTATTAACCAGAGTTGGCATTTGGCATTTTACACCACTAGTAATGAAGACCAAAAAAGCTATTAGAATTGTCAAAAACTTCATGAAAAGCATATGGTAATTTAAAATTGAGCTATTCTATTGTCACGTTCACACGTTTTATATAAACCTTTTGTCATTTGTTTCTATTCATTTTCTATCTATGCCTATCGCCCCTTTAACAATACTATCTATATTGAACTTGTGTTCTTAGAAAAGCATAATGAATTAAGCAAATGAAATGAATTGTTACCGGAAATTTTTTTGTTTTACAATGTGATTTGGATGGCAGTAATCAAACACTAAACTACTCAACTAGATGTAGATAAAAAACCCGGAAATAAAAAGATCAAATTCAAATCAACTTTTCTATTGTTCTATAAAGTCATCATTAGGCTGGCCACAAGTTGTACTTTTTCATCGTACTTTTGCAGCACGATGGCTTAAAAATATGTATTATTTCGTACTTTTTGTGTTATTAGTTAGTACACGTGAGTACTATTGAATGGTAAAAGAATTTTTACGAAAAAATGTCTAAAACGTTCCTTGTCAGTGTTCACATGGGCAAAAAGAGCTATTTTGTACGCATAACCATCAAATCTCATATCGTCTAGATAAACTAAATTGGATAAACTAATGGAAGCTCCAATTCAAGTTTTTTTGAAATTAACACCAAGTTAGACGCTATCACGCAAAATCTTCCTCCTAAGACCTATGTTGATGCAACTGCCGCAAATATTGTCCCACAAGTAGCCACCATAGTCCAACAAGTTGGGGTTGAGTGGCCTGGGTTGAGTATGTCTACCACCGAGTAAGGGTGGTCGTGCCGAGGTGAAGTGGAGGGGGGGGGCAAGGAAAGTGGAGTTTAGCATAAATTCTACCCTGTCCACCTCTGCCATGCATCTTTATGATTTATGACTTTATAGAACAATAGAAAAGTTGATTTGAATTTGACCTTTTGATTTCCGGGTTTTTCTATCTACATCTAGTTGAATAGTTTAGTGTTTGATTACCGCCATCCAAATCACATTGTAAAATCAAAAAATTTTCCGGTAACAATTCATGTTATTTGCTTAATTCATCATGTTTGTCTAAGAGCCCAAGTTCAATATAGATAGTATTGTTAAAAGGGCGTAGGCATAGATAGAAAATGAATAGAAACAATGACAAAAGGTTTATATAAAACGTGTGAACGTGACTATAGAATAGTTCAATTTTAAAATACATATGCTTTTCACGAAGTTTTTGACAATTCTAACAGCTTTTTTGGTTTTCATTACTAGTGGTGTAAAATGCCAAATACCAACTCTGATTAATAATGCCACTATGAATATATCCGATATGGTTGGTTATTCGAAAATTTTTAAAGATAAAAATGGTATGTTTTTATGCTAGCTAGGTACTCCCATACACACAGTGAAAGTTTTAGCCGGGTTTGGGGGGTGTAACCTAGTATGGTAACGGTTACCTGAGAGCTCTAGTCCCTATTGTGTATTAGGGAAAAGATCTAGCGACTATTTATTAGAGTTACAAGGTTATAACCTGACTAGCAAAAGGAGAGGCTCTCCAAGAGAGCCGAATAACAACTGTTCAGCATAGCCTACAATTATAGGTTACAGATGTAAACCTCAAATTGTGCCAAAAAGGGATATTTTTTCAATTTTGGGGGCCCCCTCCCTGTCCTGCCCGCCCCCCTATATATACATGAATAAGGAGGGAGGACAAGCTACCTCGAGGCTATATGGTGTCGACCAAAAAAAGGTCAGGCACCCATTTTCGCGCGGCTGGTACGGAGTACGGGAAAAATGTTATATAGCTTTTATCTTTTGGTTATATCCCGAGGCTCCGCTATATAGCCTTGAGACTTGGAATCAAATTCTCAACTCAGATTCGCCACTCTGAGGCTATATGAATCTTTAACTTTTGGCTCGATGCTAGTTACATGAGGGAGAGGGGACAGTCCCCCCCCCGTTGATAATGTATGCCCCTCTATAACTGCCACTGCCCCCACCCAAAAATTTTTGGGGGCAGGCCTTAAAATACAGGGTCAGGGTTGTAAACATATGGGCAAGGTGAGAGAAGGTCTTTTTTGTCAAAAATGCCATTGAAAGATTTTTTAATAATCGATTTTTTTACTACCCTATAAATGTTGTTTAGGAACGGTAGAAAATTTGCTTAAAGACCTTTTTCAATATTACGATAAAAGAGTGCGACCATTTG
>OZJO01019693.1:0-31650 GCA_900406225.1 Acrobeloides nanus
ACAATAAATGAAATGAAAAGCTATGATGAAGAAAGCGTTGATTTTAGCACAGTGGCTCCAAAAATTATAAATTTGATAAATAAGCCTTCCGAATATATACAATATGGTATGGAAAAATTTGATAAGATTGAACCAAATATCGTATTCATGGGATCCGTCAATTTTGTATACAAGTGTTTTTGGACGGACCTGTTTTTGTAAGTTGTGCAGGGAGATGAATTCTTGCATTCAAGGTCCAGTCCACTCGAAAAAACACTATGAAAAAGTTATATACTCATAAAGTTCATGAAAAATGGAGCATTTTTTGTTTTTACGGCAACCTCTGAATTATTATCATTGCCGAAATAATCGTGTTTGAAGTTGATGATTTTTGAAAAATCTGTATTACAACGAAAACATGAACGCAGTGAAAATTCGGGCATAGACAAGAAAATGGATGGAATGATCGTTCAAACAACACATCAACGGGATGACCAAGAATGGGACGACAATTGTGCTTGTAATTCGCTTACATCGTCCTGTTATTGTGTATGTCAAAATTCGTCCCTGAATCAATCAAAAGTTGTGTATTGACGTGGAAATTCAAAATTGTGCAGAGATGAATTCTTGCACTCAAGTACTTTTCATAAGTCGATGAAAAACGAAAATTTTTTTAAATTTTCATGTCAATATACAACTTTTATTGATTCAGGACGAATTTTCACTGCGTTCATGTTTTCGTTGTAATACACAGACGAAACTTCAAACACGATTATCTCGGCAACAATAACGATTCAGAGGTTGGCGTAAAAACAAAAAATGCTCCATTTTTCATGAACTTTTCGAATATATAAATTTTTCACAGTGTTTTTTCACCAAGTGGACTGGTCCTTTCAGTCTATAATAAAAAAAATTTTATAGAAATTATTTTGATGGAAATTTATTGGGAGAACGTGAAAATTATTCTAACTATTGGCTAGATATACACGTGGAAAAGATACAAATAACATTCCCCGGCAAAAAGTCCGAGCCTGAAATTCAGGATATGTTTACTAATGAAAAATTCGATTTGAATTTTTTATTACTTTGCCTAGAACTGTTTTTAGACAAATATTTTGTCTTCTTATTAAATGTACGATTTGAAATTTCAATTTGAAAATTTTATGGGGAAAAATTTTTTTGGCTACAAATGTATTTTCTCAAGCTCAGGCGATTCTAAAAATCAAAAAATCTTTTAACAGTGATGAGAAATAGAATTGTCAAAATTGAGAAAAAAAATGATAAAGAATTTAAGGTTGTCGAACGAGGTGGTGCAGTAGGTTGCGTGTTTGGCTGTTGCCCGAAAGGTCGCTGGTTCGATACCCAGCATCGTCGATTGGTTTTTGTCCAAAAAATTGGTCTCAATTTTGACAATTCTATTTCTCATCACTGATGAGAAAAAGAATTGTCAAAATTGAGACCAATTTTTTGGGCAAAAACCAATCGACGATGCTGGGTATCGAACTCGTGACCTTTAGGGCAATAGCCAAACACGCAACCTACTGCACCACCTCGTTCGACAACCTTAAATTCTTTATCATTTTTTTCTCAATTTTGACAATTCTATTTCTCATCACTGTTAAAAGATTTTTTGATTTTTAGAATCGCCTGAGCTTGAGAAAATACATTTGTAGCCAAAAAAATTTTTCCCCATAAAATTTTCAAATTGAAATTTCAAATCGTACATTTAATAAGAAGACAAAATATTTGTCTAAAAACAGTTCTAGGCAAAGTAATAAAAAATTCAAATCGAATTTTTCATTAGTAAACATATCCTGAATTTCAGGCTCGGACTTTTTGCCGGGGAATGTTATTTGTATCTTTTCCACGTGTATATCTAGCCAATAGTTAGAATAATTTTCACGTTCTCCCAATAAATTTCCATCAAAATAATTTCTATAAAATTTTTTTTATTATAGCCTGAAAGGACCAGTCCACTTGGTGAAAAAACACTGTGAAAAATTTATATATTCGAAAAGTTCATGAAAAATGGAGCATTTTTTGTTTTTACGCCAACCTCTGAATCGTTATTGTTGCCGAGATAATCGTGTTTGAAGTTTCGTCTGTGTATTACAACGAAAACATGAACGCAGTGAAAATTCGTCCTGAATCAATAAAAGTTGTATATTGACATGAAAATTTTAAAAAATTTTCGTTTTTCATCGACTTATGAAAAGTACTTGAATGCAAGAATTCATCTCTGCACAATTTTGAATTTTCACGTCAATACACAACTTTTGATTGATTCAGGGACGAATTTTGACATACACAATAACAGGACGATGTAAGCGAATTACAAGCACAAT
This sequence comes from Acrobeloides nanus, assembly GCA_900406225.1. Classification (NCBI taxonomy): domain Eukaryota; kingdom Metazoa; phylum Nematoda; class Chromadorea; order Rhabditida; family Cephalobidae; genus Acrobeloides; species Acrobeloides nanus. The sequence goes on from OZJO01019693.1 coordinate 2,325, forward strand.
TGTCGTCCCATTCTTGGTCATCCCGTTGATGTGTTGTTTGAACGATCATTCCATCCATTTTCTTGTCTATGCCCGAATTTTCACTGCGTTCATGTTTTCGTTGTAATATACAGATTTTTCAAAAATCATCAACTTCAAACACAATTATTTCGGCAATGATAATAATTCAGAGGTTGCCGTAAAAACAAAAAATGCTCCATTTTTCATGAACTTTATGAGTATATAACTTTTTCATAGTGTTTTTCCGAGTGGACTGGACCTTGAATGCAAGAATTCATCTCCCTGCACAACTTACAAAAACAGGTCCGTCCAAAAACACTTGTATACAAAATTGACGGATCCCATGAATACGATATTTGGTTCAATCTTATCAAATTTTTCCATACCATATTGTATATATTCGGAAGGCTTATTTATCAAATTTATAATTTTTGGAGCCACTGTGCTAAAATCAACGCTTTCTTCATCATAGCTTTTCATTTCATTTATTGTTTGGCATATTTGAAGTTCCTTTTCTTTTATTTCACATCCGTAATTTTTCGAATCTTCGGGCTTAATTTCAGATTTCAGTTCGTTTAAAGCACATGAATACGATATTTGGCTGAATTTGTTAAAAAATATATTTAAATTTTGTTATAAGAAAAGGGGTTCCCAGATATTACATAACCAACTTTTTGGTGGTTTACCCCTCTCCCCAAAGTAATCATCAAAAATGCACTAACGTAATCAATTTTTATGAGGAGGACCGACCCCTTCCCCCCTCCAACATGATTACGTAATATTTGAATGACCCCAAAGTGTACCTTGAGGCGTGTGGCAACCATTGATGAAACGTTTCTTTTATTTCATACAACGAGGCTGCTGGACTTGATTTATCTAAACAATTTATCCCATTTTATCAATTTTTTCGATTTTTGAGGAATTTTGGCACAAACAAGATAAAAGAAAAGCCTTACTAAACATAAAAGATTGTTTTTCTTTTTCCACATTTCTTAATTTTATTTGAATTTTTGCTACCCGATTCCTAAAATAGTGTCGCTACAATTAAAAAATAGATCTGTTACGTTAGTTCCACTATAATTTCGTTGGTCAAATCAAGATGTTGCTGTAGAAATTCGCTAGTATTTTCTTGTTCATATTGAAATAATTCACCTAAGTAAATCTTGAAATTAAACGCTAATTTATGGCTTTCTTCCCATTCCGGTTTCATTTCAGTCGAATATAAGACATCGTTGACAATCTGGTTCACAGGCTTGAGATCAATTTGAGGTGTATAATTCGAGAATTGGTTATAAGAATTGTATGAAAATTGTGTTTCTGGTAGTCCTGGTGTTTGTTTATAGACAGGAACACTATTAATCGAATATGGATGATCAACATAATATACATTAGATAAGGGTTGAAAATTAGGATCAACTTCGTCTCTAGCTGCTATAGAATTCGCATAATCTAGATATTGACTTTCTCCCGGATGCTCATAGTTATTCATGATAATAAAATATAAGACGAAAGACTATATGTCCTAATAAGTGTATGAGTAATCTAAAATATAAGGGAAATATAAGGGAAATCTAAAGGAAGAATCAGAATATAAGGGAAAAATCAGATGTTTAGCAAATCTGAAATTTTTCACGTAATATTAAGGGGTTTGCTTTTACAACTTTTATCGCTAAAATTAAAATTTCGACCCTGGTGAGACCGAACCCACGACAATAAAATGAATGGCCAGCGTCCTAGCAACCATGCGATCAGCTATTTGGAAAAACATATTGTGTAATAATCGCTGACTAGACTGTTTCCTCAGTTTAATAATCATCAATTCAAAAATTTTGAAATAGATGAAGAAATTAAAGCTTATCATCTTATTTTTAAAGGTACAGTGTACGTTCGATAAAACTTTGGTTGCAATGTTTTCGTTTCAATACACAGAAAAATTCAAAATTTTCGAAGAAATTTACGAAAATTTCAGGAAAATTGATTTTCTTTATACCATTTCTATTTGTTTTACATTTTTTTGGTGTTGTTGTTTCCCTAAGATACCTAAAAAGTTCATGCAACTCAAAATAAGACATGTATGCACAAAACAATACAGAAAAAATTACCTGGGTAAAAACAGCTGTGCATTGACCCTTATCCCAATTCTCGTTTACATAATTCGTGTTCTAATAAACCTAAAATATTAGTAATATGGAAATTCTAAACAAAACAGTAAACAAGCCAAATTCAATTGAAAAAAATTTCGATTAATTTCTTCGAAAAATTTGAATTTTTCTGTGTATTGAAACGAAAACATTACAACCAAAATTTTTTCGAACGTGCACTGTACCTGGAGCTGTGCCATGAAAGTAGATTTTTTAAGCAGCCTATTTTGTAGAGCACAACTGATTTTTTTTCAAAAAATTTTTTTCTAATGCACCATTATTAGGGGTGTACATTTGCCCTGACGCAGAACGGAATTCGATTTTGGGAAGATCGGGATCAAATTTTTCTGGACGGGATGCCAAAAAAAAAATCCCGAGATTTTCGGGACACGATCTAACACTACTAAAGACTACTCGAAAAATAGAGCCCCATGAGGGTTCTATATATTGGAAATAGTTTTGAAGCGAAAATCGCCTGAATCAGGGTCAGGTAGATTTTTCCATGCTTGGAAAATATGCACAATCGATTTCTCGCCTAAAATTACCCCCTCGTATACTTTGCTTCCGAAAAATTTCCTATAATTTTCACGGTCATCTTCGCCAATTTCAAAATCTCCAGTTATTTTGTGACATTCTGTATTAGAGAAAATATAGTATGTAACAAAACGTGGTGCTGTTGCAATTACGACATCAAATCTCCCTTTTCCTTTTACTTTATACAATCTATTTAATAAATGACTTATCAAAATAAGAAACATTTATTAAGTAAATACTTGTTGATTAAATCAGCCAACCATAAAGAGTAATACAGTCGAATCTCGATTTCACCACGCCCATCTTTTAGCCATAACTCGACAAGGACTAAACCATTTTCGAAGATCTTGAACTTATTTTAAAGCTAGAAGCCTATGCCTTAAAATAGGCCAAAGATCTCCGGAAATGATTGAGTTCTTGTCGAGTTATGGCCAAAAAATGGGCGTCGTCGAGGTTTGACTGTAATTTAATAAATCACTATCAATATAACAAATAATTCATCAAAAGGAATATTTAATAAATAAACCGTATCAAAAAAAAATCAAGAATTATTAAATTATTAAATCAAAGAAAATAGATCCACCCATGTGATTAATGGTTTTCGCTAGTTTTCGTCAGTTGAACATTCATTCACCAAAAATTATAAACACTCATCATACTAGAGAACGCAAAGAGTTAGAATTAGAATGAAGAAGACGAAAGAGCGTTGGACTTAGATGCGAAAGAGGCGATACACAAGCTATTTTTTTTTATTTTGCAAGAGAGAATTAATAAATTGTTGTCTGTCTATTTAAATATAAAGACCGCCAGTTGATCAAAAACTTGAACCATGAAACTGTCGCTTTTAATAAACATAAAAGAGACTATTAAACAACGTAAAATTTTTTTTAAATAAAACGCTTCAACCCGCGTGAAAGTTAATCAGAGCTATTTTCTAAAATATTTAAATTTGCATGAAAAAATCTCATTTTTTCACGAAAAAATGTTCCGGAGTAGGAGATGTTTGGAAAAATCGTGCGAAATTTGTATTAAAATCGTCGAGACAATTCAGCATTAAAGGACCAGTCCACATTTGAGAAGTTGATGCCATGTGAAAGAGCACAAAATTTGGAGCATTTATTGCTGTTACGGCACTACTTGAAAATCTAACTGTAAAAAGTTATGAGCGAAACAAAATTGAGAATAATTTTAAAAGCGCATTACAAATTAGTTGGTTAGCGCAATGGTTATGCTCTCGCTTCTCGTGCATAAGGCTCAGGTTCGACTCCCAACTAAAGCAAATTGTTTTTGCTTGATTATTTTTTGGCTTCTAAAAATTCATTTCTCTCGAAACTTTTTTGCATTTATTAAAACTGCCTTAAAATAAAGTTTTTTCTATACATTTTTACTACATCTTTATCATCAAACTGTCAACAAATCAATGAATGTGAATAACTGATAATGCTAATCAGCAAGGGCGTCTCTACACAGGATATCTCAAAAAATTATTCGAGAGTTGAATTTTAGAATATCACATTTAATAAATATATTTTTTTAGAGCACAACTGAATAAGCAAACACATATGTAGAGACTTTCATATCACGAGTTTTGAAAGTCAAAGTTGCGTGCTTCAAAAAGTTCGCTCCTGAAATTTGAATTTCTGAAGGGATTAATGGGAAAATCAATAGGTGATTCGCAACAAAATTGAGATAACTTTTTTTCTCGAAGACGACCTTTTATGACGCTTTACAGGATGTTAGAATAAAGTTTGTTGCATCTTTAAAAAAAGAGTCATAAAAAAACCGCAAAAAATCGCAGTTTAGCTTTTAAAATTGACAAATTTTGCTTTTGCCTGATCATCAATAAAAAACGAAGCGATTGATCCTAATTTTTTAAGCATCGATCGTTTCAGTAATTTTTCATTGAAGATCAGGCAAAGCAAAAATCGAATTGAACTGATTTCGTTTCGCACATCCATTTGCCTTAGGCCTTAGGCTAAGGCTAAGTCCAAGTCTAAGACCAAGGCTAAGTCCAAGGCTAAGGCCAAGGCTAAGTCCAAGGCCAAGGCCAAGGCCAAGGCTAAGGCTAAAGAAGATTTTTCAATCTTTGATAAATTGCTTTTCATCAAAGATTGAAAAATTCGTCAATGAGTAATTCATCAAAGATTGAAAAATTCGTCAATGAGCATCAAAGATTAAAAAGTTCGTCAAAAATTAAAAAATTTAATTTTTGATCAATTTTTCAATGTTCTATTTTTGTCATGTATCAATTTTTCTATTTATGACTAATTTTTCGTCAAAAATAGAAATTATCTCAACAACTACAATGATTCAGAATTTACCGTAAAAAGCAAACATCTCCATTTTTCATGAACTTTCCGAATATCAACAAAAATGGCAACTTTTTTCCGACTGGGCTGATCCTTGAAACGTGTTACACAAATTTTTTCCACAACCCTACAACTCCCCGCCACACTAATCACATTATTTGCATGTAAGCTGATAATACCGGATTTTTTAAACATATTTTTTTACAGAATCTTTGCAAATAAATCATCTTTCTTTCTTGTATCGTGCTCTTCATTCTTTCCAGGCTTATGAGCAGGTGTTGGTGGTTATGCTTCACCAAAAATAAATCGAAAACCGTTCTTCCGCATTTCTCGAAGACTCACGTTTGACGAGGAATATCGACGATTTTGATATGTGTTGCTTGAACGATTGTTTGAGCAGCGGGTCTTTTTGGTTATTGGCAGAAAATAATGTGTTGTTTAGATGAATAGAAAAAAGAGTGAGTACTAAGAGGAGCTCCCCACAAATTATTTCATTAGATTTTTACTATTTTATTTTCTAGCTTTCGTCTGCGGCTGACGTTTATAGATTTTTTATTTATCCGATGAGATGATGAAATGCAAAGGGGGTGATTACATAGGACCAGTTCAGTTTTGGACAAAATTTTTTACAGGGTGGCCCAAAAAAGGGTACTATTACTTTTTCCCCTTTATTTTCCCTCTTATTTTTCCCCGACTATACACAAATTTCAAAGTAATAGGGGAAAAAAGTAAGAGGGAAAAACCAAAAAGGAGAAAAAAGTAATAGTGCCAAAAAAGTGGCTTGTTTTTATTTTTTGGAAGCCCGAAATTTATTTTTCTAAAAATGACCCCTCTAGGAGTAATTTGATGCGGGGAATCGCAGGATTGCACAAATTCCCGCGGGAACATTCCCGGAAATTTGGGAAAGTGGCGGAAATATTCCCGTTGCCTGATTATCAATAAAATCCGTTTATTGACACGAAAAATTTTAATCAACTTCACTTTACTATATTTTTTCTCTTTGATAAGTTCGACAGAAAGCCAGGCAACAAAGAAAAAATATATAAAATATTGAAAAAAAATTTTAATAAATTTACTTGTTGTCTGGCTTTCTGTCGAACTTATCAAATAGCAAAAACTTAGTAAAGTGAAGTTGATTAAAAATTTTTCGTGTCAATAAACGAATTTTATTGATAATCAGGAAAATCATACAACGGAAATATTCCCGCAACTTTCCCAAATTCCCGGGAATATTCCTGCGTGCAATCCTGATTGCGCGCATTCCCAAACCCTGGAAATGCTTCCCTGATTCAGGGAAAATTGGATTTTCGAAACGAAAATTGTCATTGTTTTATCTGGAAATCACTATTCTAGGGGTAATTTTATGCGAGAAATCGATCGTTTCCGAAGCATAAAATCGATTTCCTGATGCAGAAAATGAAAATTTTATTTTAAACAAGTTCTGGAATGCGCGCAATCGATTCCCCGCATAAAATTACCCTTAGAGGAGTCATTTTTAGAAAAATTAATTTCCGGGTCCCAAAAATTTTAAAAAGCCACTTTTTTGGTCGCCCTCTATAAGAAAGTTCACGCTGTGGCGATCAATTTTTGCGTTGGAAGTAGATTCTAATTCATTAACCCTTTGGAAATAAATGAGAAACAAAATTGCATGAAAAATTTAAACGCATTTGTGTATTGAAACGAAGGGGTTGATTATCAATATAGTCTGTGTATTGAAACGATTGATCAAATTCAATTTATTTTTTTGTTGTCAATCGATTATACTCACGAAGAGAACCCAACGAGTGGTTGGTATCCATATTTCGTACGTTGCGAAGCGGAGATAAAAAAATAGGACCAAAAAAGCCGTAAAAAATCAATTTGTTGTCCCTATTTGTTATATCCACTTACGACATATGGACATCGACCACTCATTCGTGAGTACAATCGATTGGCAACAAAAAATATATTGAATTTATCAATCGTTTCAATACACAGATCATTTTAATGATCAGGCACTTCGCGCCAATCCCTTCGCTTTAATACAAAAACCCGTTAAAATTTTTCATGCAATTTTGTTTCTCGTTTATCTCTTCAGCGCGCTAGTTTTTTTTCATATTTCCAGTTTCGTTAATCTCTATAAATCATCACGAGTTAATCATTATAATTGTTTGCTAAATTTAATACAGGGTGATTCATAAAAAGGGCACTTTTTGTATGATTTTTTACATGAATTAGGACCCGAATTTTTCTTCTAAAAATTATCCTCTAGGGGTAAAATTCCTTGATAAAATTCAATTGGTATACTTATAACTTTTTGCAATTCGAATATTCGTGGATCAAAAAAATCTATACAACTTTGACAATTTTATGTATGACCATACGGCATATGTTTTTAACAAGTCGTCGGGAAACGGATTATTCTACTACCCCGCATAAAATTACCTTCCAGGGGTAATTTTATGCAGCATACAACGGGACGAATCGACGGTCGAACAAGAACGGGATACAAAAACGGGGCGATTTTTTCTTCAGATCTCACAAGGAATGATCACCATAGGATGCGTAAAAAACCATCTTAAAAAACCAAATACACCATAATATAGTCCTTGACATAAGAAAATAGTATGCAAATTTTCATCGGCCCATAGCGGTGTAGCTCTGAGAACGAGCCGTTACAACTTTAGGACCCTTATATAGATGTTTAAAAAAAATAAAAATAGTATATATCGGCATTCCTGTTATTTGGAAGAGTGGTTTTGGTCTCGTTGGAAAGTTGGCGTCAAGAGCTATAACTTTTATTAGGTCACAAGCCTCTGTGACCAACACATCGAAAAGAATTTGTCGATCTTTATTAAAAACTATTTGGCCTATTCATAATTAAGGGCCGTTTTGACTACCAGCTAAAAAATTCCATACCGGTTTCCAGAAATCAATTTTCGATGAAATTTTTTTCAGTCGTATAGAACCAAATGCGCAGATTCCGAAAATGTGGTTACTCTTGACGACGACTCAAAATTTTTTTCTAAAAATCGTCTCCAAAAAACGCTAAAAATTGCGAAATTTGAACTATTTCACAAAATTCGCATATTCGCACATATTACGGGAGCCAGAAAGGTCGGAAATTAGCGTCTCTATATTCTGCATGAAAAATGGTATGGAAAACTGGTCGATTGTCCAAAAAATGGCTCCAGGGTGTCCTTAAAGGACCAGTTCAGTCAGTTACAATCATGTGAAAAAATGATATATCCAGAAAGATCATGAAAAATTGTTTTTACGGCACCATCTGAATCGTTTTTCCCATCGAGATAAATTGAAAATATGAATTCGTGTATATGTTTTCGTTGTAATAATCAAACTTTTTTGAATTTTTTGCTTTAAAATCGTGGAAAAATAGCATGAATCGACAGAGAATTTTATGCTGAACAACTTTGCTAATTGAAGTTTGTATAAAAAATTATTTTCTCCAATCAAATATGCAAAATAAGTTTAAATTCATGCAGGGTTTTCGTTTCAATATACAAAAATTCAAAATTTGAAACTTATCTTGCATTATTTTGAAACTTATTTGATCGAAAAAAATAATTTTTTACGCAAACTTCAATTAGCAAAGTTGTTCAGCATAAAATTCTCTGTCGATTCATGCTATTTTTTCACAATTTTAAAGCAAAAAATTCGGGAATACACGCAATCGAAAATTACCCCTAGAGGTGATTCTTATTTTTTTTAAAGAAGAAAATTTCGGATCCCAATCCATAACAAAAATCATAAAAAGTGCCCTTTTTGAATCACCCTGTGTATATACAATAATCGCCATTTATATTTCAAAAAGTATATAAAATTAGGCAAAAAAAACTTTGGTTCTTTTTCTACAATTTTCATTCGAAAAATCTATTCATTCATTGTCACATACAATTTTGGCTCTTGTCAATAGTGTTAAAAGAGAATAGTGTTGCGTCGAAAGTAGCGTAGATCGAGCCAATTATTTGTGTTTGCCTCTCTCTGTATTTGTGTTCAGATTCCACTCCTTTTATGAATCTCATCGTTTCGAATCTGAGTGGTACTTTTCATTTCTAAAGGTATTGAAAAGGAATTTAAAAGGGTGTAGGAAATGTTTGATTTCTGCAGTAATTTTCGTCTATTAGGAGCAAGTAGTTAAAAGTTAAGAGGCGAACAAAGTTCAAAATGGACGGCCTAGCATAGTCGAAATTTTTTGGTACTTATTCACTATTCCTACCCCCTAGGAGGGGGGGGGGTAGTTTGCATAAATTTATGCACTATCCCACCCCAAGCTGAAAAAAGGCTTAGGCCTTAGGCCTAGTCTAAGACTTAGGCTAAGCCTAAGGCCTATGCCTAAGCCTTTTTTCAGCTTGGGGGGATAGTGCATAAGTACCAATTTTTTTGCCACGAAACTTTTTATTGAATCAGGCAACGTGTACATTGAAGCGAAAAGAAACGTGGATCCTTATATAACTTTTTTGATGCATCCCTGCGTGGTCGTATGGCGGAAAAATAAGGATTAGTACTTTTTCCGCCACACGACCACGCAAGGATGCACCAAAAAAGCTATATAAGGATCCACGTTTCTTTTCGTTTCAATGTACACGTTGCCTGATTCAATAAAAAGTTCCGNTGCATCAAAAAAGCTATATAAGGATCCACGTTTCTTTTCGTTTCAATGTACACGTTGCCTGATTCAATAAAAAGTTCCGTGGTAGCCAAAAAAAATTTCGACTATAGCAGTGGCGTAGCCAGACCCCCAACTACGGGGAACTTTTCCAAAAAAGGTCCAAATTAGGGGGTAAACATCCAAATTTTTCCAAGAGTGGGGGGGGGGAGGTTTTTAGAATAAAATCGGAAAATTTTTTTCGATTTTTTGAAAAGACGCTATAAATGTTACGCCCCCTGTAAAGGGGTTTTGCTTTGACAACTTTTTTATGATTCGGTGAAATAAAAATTCCGACTCTGATGGGGATCGAACCTGCGCCAAATAGCATGAATGGCCAGCGTCCTAGCCATTCGACCATCCGCGCCCAGCTCACCAGGAAACAGAGTTTAGCAAAAAATTTTTACCCTAAACTTTTAACGATGATCCTTTTTTTCACTAATTCAATTTCAAAAAGCATAATTGAGAAAATTGAAAAAGTTTTTTTATGATAACTCTAATGCGTTAGAAAAAATTCCATTAAATTGGAATTTTTGGGACATGTTTGGACAGGACAGCCGTTCTTTCTCTCTTTCATTCAATTGAATGCGCAGATGGCGCATTGAGTAAAATTTCGTATTTTAAAATTAATTTTTTCGTTTTATAGCTTGTCTTACTGAGAAAAGTTAAAGGACCAGCCCACTCGGAAAAAGTTTTTTGCCATAATTTGTATATATTCGAAAAGTTCGCGAAAAATGGAGCATTTTTCGTTTTTACGACAACCTCTGAATCGTTGTAGTTTTTTGAGAAAATTGCGTGTGAAGTTTCGTCTGTGTATTACAACGAAAACATTTTTTCAACTTCCTGATTCAATCAAAAGTTGTTTATTGACACGAAAATAATTTGAATTTTTTGAATATTTAGGAAAAAGTAAATTTAGAATTTTTCTCAGCTCAATGAGACGAATAAAATGGCACCAAAATTATTTAGCTTGAAAATCAGCTTGGGTTATTGAAACGAAAACTTGATTCATGTTTTCTAACTCATGTTTTCGTTTCCTGATTCATGTTTTCATTTCCTGATTCATGTTTTCGTTTCCTGATTCATGTTTTCGTTTCAATATTTTCGTTTCCTAATTCATGTTTTCGTTTCTTGATTCATGTTTTCGTTTCAATAACTCAAAATAATTTTCAAATTGAACAATTTTGGTGTAATTTTATTCGTCTCATTGAATTGAGAAAAATGCTATTATTTACTTTTTTTCTGAATGTTCAAGAAGTTCAAATTATTTTCTTGTCAATAAACAACTTTTGATTGAATCAGGAATTTGAAACCTCTAAACAAATGTTTTCGCTGTAATACACGGACTATATTCTTGTTCTCACTAATTACTTTTATTCCTGGCACACAAACACTCATTATTTCCAAAGACTTCTAACACAAACGTCGGTATTAGGTTTCTCTATTTTCTACGTTTGTTCAAACATTTTTTCATCATGACACATCTCAGCTTTCATTTTCAAGTTTCCCCATACCTTTTTTTCCAACACTTTAGAAAAATCAACGCGAACGTTATAAGCTGGCGTGCTTCCTGCCATGTTCCCCTCTATTGCCATGGGTTTCTTCTTCTTCTTTATTTTCAATCGGCTTCATGCGACANGAAAAATCAACGCGAACGTTATAAGCTGGCGTGCTTCCTGCCATGTTCCCCTCTATTGCCATGGGTTTCTTCTTCTTCTTTATTTTCAATCGGCTTCATGCGACACTTTTCCCTCCCCAATAACTTAAACAAGTCGCTACCTGTGCAAAGACAGGACTTGGGTACATAGCCTAGCAGTTTCTTTTCATCAAGAGTGACAAGCCGATTGAACGAAGAACTACGAACAATAAGAGGTAGTGGGTTTGGTGAAGTTTTCGAAAATGTTGGAAAACACCTTTTCTTCTTTTCGGCAAAAAAATCTCTTCCGTCCGGTCTTTTTTCGTGATTTTGAGCCTCATTCATTTTTATATAAATTGGCGTGTCTATCTGCCTAAAAAGGAACGCGTACGAATTTTCGTTTAGACCTCCAAGGACGTCTGGTTAGAAAATATTAGTGTTCGTTTTTTAGTATGGGATTTTGAAATTTTACAAATGTGTTTTATTAAAAAAATTTTTTTCAAATTTTAAAAAAAGATTGAAAAATTCGAAAAGATTGAAAAAATCACCCTAATTTTTTCGAATTTTTCAATTTTTTCGTAGCTACTTCGGCTCTTATACCTCATTGAACGTGGTCTAAAATTGAAAAATGTTAAATTTTTTCGAAATTTTCTCAAAAATCACCCTATTTAGGGGTAACTTTATGCGGGAAACACGTTGGTGATGTTCATACATTAACAAGAGGGGGAGTATCGGCCATTTTTTGCGTTATGGGTCCCCAATTTTTCGATTTGGCGACTTTTTTATAATGCAAAATTCTCAACTTTTGCGTTATATCCAGCTTTATCATAACGCGTTCTTTTTGTCGCGTTATAGCTACCATAAAGCATAATTTTTGGCGCTTTGCACTGCAAAATTTTGCGTTATGGTCGACCCCCTTGCGTGATGTATAAGGGGAGGGTATCATACCCCCCTTGTTAATGTATGGCGATGTTATTTTTCGTAAAAAAGCTTCCTTTTTTTTAAAGAAAATCGAATTTTTGCATATTAGCTTTTTCGAAATATGTACTTTCTTTGTTTTCAATGATTCTATACCATACATACTTTTTAAAATTTTGTTCAAAAATCGAATTTTTCCTCAAAAATTGAGTTTTTTGAGGAAAACTTTTTTCGAAAAGTTCATTAAAAAATGAAGCATTTTTTGTTTTTACGGCATGTTTTGAATTGTTGAAGTTTTTGAGAAAATTGCGTGTGAAGTTGGCGATTTTTGACAATTTGTGAATTACAACGAAAACATGTACCTGATAGTTTTTTCCCTGAATCAATAAATTCTGTATATTGAGAAGAAAATAATTCAAAATCCTTGAATATTTAGAAAAAAATAAATATAGCATTTTTTATAACTCGACGAGACGAACAAAATGACACCAAAGTTATCCAATTTGAAAATTGTTTTGGGTTATTGAAACGAAAACCATGAATCAGAGTTTTCGTTTCAATATCCCAAAACAATTATCAAATATGATAATTTTTGTGTCATTTTATTCGTCTCGTCGAGTTATAAAAAATGATATTTTTTCTAATGTTCAAGAATTTTGAATTATTTTCTTCTCAATATACAAAATTTATTGATTCAGGGAAAAACTATCAGGTACATGTTTTCGTTGTAATACACAACCTTTCAAAAATCGCCAACTTCACACGTAATTATCTCGAAAACTACCACGATTTAGAGGTTGTCGTAAAAACAAAAAATGCTCCATTTTTCATGAACTTTTGAAATATACACAAAAATGACAACTTTTTTCCCATTGGACTGGCCCTTTTTGTGCATTTTTGTCTCTTTTCCCAAAATTTTATTTGGAAAAAATAGAAACGATGAGAATGAGTCATTGAGAAAACCCGGTGGCATCTGTTCCTGCTAAATGACTAAGTGGAACGGGTGTGTGCAATTTGCAGAGTGTAAACTCCCAAGTAGTGATGAAATATGGACCTTTAAATAAAAGGATATTTAGTGATTGATTACAATTCAATAATTGTTGAGCCGAGAAAACAATTTTGTTTTTCACGAAATTTTTAAAATTTTATTTTTCAAAATTGATTGTTGAGAAGATTTCAAATTTATTTTCCAAAGTTGATTTTTGAGAAAATTTCAAAAAATAAAATTTTTCGATTTTGGCGAAAATTTCGTGAAAAAATTTTTTTCCTTGGCCCAACCTCTTTCTTCTACCCCTATATATAGTCGAATTTTTTTCATGAGCAACACGAGCAATTTGATTGACACTCAGGGAGTCAACCGATATTGAAACGATTGATCAAACATTAGAAAATTTAAGAATTTCGAGAACATTTGCCAATTCGACCCTTTCCTGCAGTCAAAATTGAAAAATTCCTTCGAATTCGTGTTCCCCATACCCGAAAAACCTCGAGTACAAAAATTCAGCCGATTTGGAGGATTTTTTGAAAAATCGATTTTTTCCTCTTGGTCCCCCAATTTCGATTTTTGAGCAAAAATTCATTTCTTGTACAAAAATTCGATTTTGAGAAACAAATTTCGATTTTTGCTCAAAAATTTCGATTTTTGAGAAAAATTCAATTTTTGAAGAAAATTCGATTTTGGATCAATCGTTTCAATATCGCTGACCCTGAGTGTCAATCAAATTGTTCATGTTGCTCATGAATGCTCATGTTGCTCTTTCGACTATACTCCATCAGTTCTATATGAAATTTACTAAATTTCAACGTGTTTACATCCACTTTCGACAATAAATCCTCAGTGCGTATCATTTATACGAAGCGTTAATCTCGCTTATACAACTAGGCGAATATCATCGTTAATCCCAGAGGCCGTTGTAATCCGTGCGGCAGATTGCACCTTTTTTCAAACTTGGCAATAAAAATTGATATACATGCGAATTTGTAGTCAATTTCCGTTTGCGTCAAACAGAGATTTTTTCACACCTTCTCTATTTAATCAATTTAGCTCTATTGAGCATATAAGCAAAAGTCTTTCTAGGAATAGGGGTTTTTTGCGCGGCTATTGAACATGCTTATTATTAGAAAAAGAATTGTGGAGGTGGAAAGAAAATTCTGTCGAGGAACTTTTATTCTAATCACGTCTATACTTGAATAGCCAATAATTTTATAGTCGAATTTTTGAAATTTTTCTCAAAAATCGAAACTTTTTCTTTTGTTCAAGAAATCACTTTTTGTTTAAAAATCGAAATTTTTCATCAAAAATCAAATTTTTGTTCAAAAATCGAAATTTTTTCTCAAAATCGAATTTTTGCTCATGAAAAAAATTTGACTATAGTTCACCTTTTTTTATTCTCGATAACTTTTTTCCGTGATAAAGATCATGTTTTTTGTTGCAATTTTTAATTTTAACAGTGCTGCCGGAAAAAATTCCCCCCTCATTAATTTTCATAAGGATTTTCGGAGCCACAACACAATAGACGGACACCTACGTGAAAATTTTGTTTTTGGAAATGACCCCTCTAGAAGTAAAAACATGCGAGGAATCCGAATTTGACATTTTCGAAGCGAAAAAACGCTTCTCTGATTCAGGGAAAACCTATGTATTGAAGCGAAAAGTCACACAAATGCGATTTTTACCTAAAAACGACCCCTTTTGGGGTAAAAATGTGCGAGGAATCCGAATTTGACATTTATAAAATTCCTCGGACTCAGGAAAAGTTATATATCGACGCGAAAATAACATATCTTGGTCTACAAACAACGCTTTTTCTTTCCCCGCACATTTTTACCCCAAAAGGGGTCGTTTTTAAACAAAAATCGCATTTTTGCGACTTTTCGCTTCAATACACATGCCTTCCCTGAATCAGGGAAGCGTTTTTTCACAAAAAGTGATGTGTTCTAAATTGTTCGTCGAATCTCACAAGAACACTGTAGATCATTTTTTTGCAAAAACTTGCTATGAAGAAAATACTTATGAAAAAGAGAGGGTGTGACTTTTTTTCCGGCCACCCTGTATAATTATCAATTTTAGCTGGAACCCTGTTTGCAGTATAGACTTGTTTAGTTTGAAAAACTTCCAAATTCGTATTAAAGCTAGGAAAAATGGCGGAATACCCACCCGAAGGACAAGAGTTCCACGAACACCACCACGAACACCATGAGCAACATTTTGAGCATCATGAAACTAGTCACAACAACCACGATCCTTTCCACGAGCCACAGCCACATGAACATGCGGCCGCTTTTGGTAAGTCGTTAAATTCCAATGATAGCAGTTTTAGAGCCAGTGGCGTAGCCAGATACCCCAGCTACGGGGCACTTTTGGATACGGGGGACACTTTTTTGGTGAAATGTTTTGGGCAAAAATATGTGCATTTTTTATGAAAAAAATTGGAAAAAACATAGGACTCAAGAAATGAATTTTCTCAAAAATCTAAATTTTTCTCAAAATTGAATTTTTGCTCAAAAATTGAAAAATTCGACAAAAATCGAAAAAGCTTGTACCCGGGTCATGCGAAGTTGGTTATTTTTGAAATTTTGTGTATTACAACGAAAGCTTGTACCTCGGTCGTGACGATAGTTTTTTTCTCTCAATCAATAATTGAGAAGAAAAATTCTGTATATTGAGAGGAAAATAATTCCAAATCCTTGAACATTAAAAAAAATTTAAATATAGCATTTTTTATAACTCAACGAGATGAACAAAATGACATCAAATTGATCCAATTTGAACATTGTTTTGGGTTATTGAAACGAAAACTCTGATTCAGGGTTTTCGTTTCAATAACTCAAAACACTGTTCAAATTGGATAATTTTGGTGTCATTTTATTCGTCTCTTCGAGTCATAACAAAATGCTATATTTTTTCTAATGTTCAAGAATTTTGAATTACTTTCTTCTCAATATACAGAATTTATTGATTCAGGGAAAAATTATCCGGTACAAACTTTCGTTGTAATATAAAAATTTTCAAAAATCTCCAACTTCACATGACCCGGGTTTAAGCTTTTTTCGATTTTTGACGATTTCCTCAATTTTTACGAATTTTTAGATTTTTAATAATTTTTCTATTTTTGACAAATTTTCAATTTTTTACGAATTTTTATAAAATTTATTTATGTGTTCTGAAACAGAAATTCTCCATTTCATTGCAATACAATTTCTCCCAAAAATTTTTTTTGTTGCTACGCACTTCTTATACGTATGTGCGTAAAAATTCCATCGAAGCGCTTCCGTTTCGAATTGAACAATTCATTTTCCAATCCATTCTCCTCCCTTCGTAAACAACAGCATTCCATTTATGGACACTTGAAAAACTTCTTGCTTTGACTTTTCGCCTTAAACTGTACGCGAGTGTTGATGAAAAAAACCAGTTTCAAACGGCTACATCGAGTTGTAAATTCTTCCGATTTGGTCTTCCTATTTGAACAAATTCATGCAAAAAAGACAGAAAATAATCGTAAATTTTTCGTATACAGGGTGATTCAAAATAAGAGAATTTTACGATTTTTTCAAAAAATTTTAAGTTTTTTAATTTTTGACAAATTTTTCAATTTTCAAAAATTTCGTTTTTTAATTTTAACCAGGATAACCCTATAGGGGGTATTTCGAAAAATCGCTTATGTGCATTGCCGAACCTTGAAAACGCTTCCCTGATTCAGGGAATAGTCGTCATAAA
The DNA here is from genome assembly GCA_900406225.1 of Acrobeloides nanus. Lineage (NCBI taxonomy): Eukaryota > Metazoa > Nematoda > Chromadorea > Rhabditida > Cephalobidae > Acrobeloides > Acrobeloides nanus. The sequence goes on from OZJO01019693.1 coordinate 19,225, forward strand.
TGCACAATGGGGGGGGGGGGGGGGAAACGACCCCAGCCGGATGGATGAATGATCGGAGGGGTTGGATGGATGGATGAATGGCTGAAAGACACACAGATAATTAATTTTTTTTTGAATAATTTTAATACTTTTTTTTCTTTCTTAACCCTGGTTCAGGGAAGAAGCAAGAGTATTGAAGCGAAAATAGGCTAATTCAGGGAAGCGTTTTCAAGGTTCGGCAATGCGCGCAATCGATTTGTCGCATAGAAAAACCCCTATAGGGTTATTTTGGTGAAAATTAAAAAATTTTAAATTTTTGAAAACATCTCAAAATTCTCATCACCCTGTATATTTTGATGATTTTGAAACGAAGAGACAAGAGATTTGGCGTCAAGGACACAACAATAACTATTAAGTAGTAAAATTTTGACGAGCCAATCGAATGATCACTGATTGAACTTTTTTATGTGCTTTGTTTTATGTTTGTGTGGAAGTTTTTTAAAAGCTTTTCGCGAATTTTAAAGCGTTCTTGAAAGTTTTAGTTGTTGACAAGGAGCAAAAACATTGGAAAAATTTCTCAAAAAATGGGGATTGGATAAAATCCGCTTCTTGAGCATTGCGTTCATGCAAAAATTTGAAAAATTCGTCAAAAGTCGAAAAATTCGTGAAAAATTAAAAAATGCGTCAAAAATCGAAAAATTAATAAGTTCATGAAAAAAGAAGCATTTTTTGTTTTTACGACAACCTCTAAATCGTTGTAGTTTTCGAGATAATTACGTTTGAAATTATTCATGCTTTTCGTTGTAATACACAAACTTGTTTGAATTTTTTGCGAAAAAATCGATTTTGCATCGATTTTTAAATTTTCATAAAATGAACATTGTAGCAATGTTTTATAGCTCGCCAAGACGAATAAAATGACACCAAAATTATCCAATTTGAAAATTGTTTTGCGTTATTGAAACGAAAATTCTGATTCAGGGTTTTCGTTTCAATAACCCAAAACAATTTTCAAATTGGCTCATTTTGGTCTCATCTTGTTCGTCTCATTTAGCTATAAAAAATGTCCATTTTATAAACATTTAAAAAATCGATTTTTTTCTCAAAAAATTCAAAAAAGTTTGTGTATTACAACGAAAAGCATGAACAGTTTCAAACGCAATTATCTCGAAAACTACAACGATTTAGAGGTTGGCGTAAAAACAAAAAATGCTCCATTTTTCATCAACTTTCCGAATATCAACAAAAATGGGTACTTTTTCTTCTTTTTTTCTGGTCCTTTAATCTTTGACTTATCTCTTCCCACACAAAGCTTCTCTCATTGAGAAGTTGCGAAATATTTGGCCATTTGTTGATGTGTTGGCCAAACGCCAAGCTAAACCATGCATGCATAAACAGGCAATGCCATAGGCTTGCTGCCACTTTCTCATCGATCCCTTCACAACAAACAACACATTTTCTCGCTGCCCTTTCGTCTTCTTCGTCACTTCGCTCTCATCTAGATGCTTAAATTTAGTCACACTACATTTTATATAACTAACTGCCTATTGCTTGCCCAGTTCATTCATCCAAACGGGCACTTTTCACTCCGACTTTCTGGATTTTTAAGCCTAACAGATTGAGTTCAGCTTTCACTTTTCATTTCGAACTTGAGGAGGCGATCGGATTATTGCTCACCGTGTTGTTGTAACAGGTGGAACCCTAACAAATTTTTCGCAGCGAAAAACGACGTATGGTGTTAGCCTGTTGTCGTTTCTTGAATGTAGGAATTGGAAATTTTTGGCTTATTATATGATTTGTCCCGAGGTTGTTTTTCGTTGCGGTTTTTGAGAGAATTTTGATTGAGATGTTCTTGATTCAGGGAAAATGTGTTGAAGCGAAAATCCTGAATCAGAAAAAGTTGCCAATTTTTGTTGATATTCGAAAAGTTCATGAAAAATGGAGCATTTTTTGTTTTTATGACAACCTCTAATAGTTTTCGAGCGTTTGAAACTGTTCATGCTTTTCGTTGTAATACACAAACTTGTTTGAATTTTTTACGGAAAAATCGATTTTTGTAAATTTTCATAAAATGGACATTTTTTATAGCTAAATGAGACGAATAAAATGACACCAAAATTATCCAATTTGAAAATTGTGTTGGGTTATTGAAGCGAAAATTCTGATTCAGGGTTTTCGTTTCAATAACCCAAAACAATGTTCAAATTGGATAATTTTGGTGTCATTTTATTCGTCTTGGCAAGATATAAAAAGTTGTACAACCATAATACATTATTTGCCACAGAGACTTTGATCAATTAGAAATTTGTGCTTATTCATTCCAGTTTTTTTGTTGAAATTTTTCCTAAATTACGTTATTTATATTTGTGTGTGAGTCAGAAAGTGAAAAAAATTTTTCAAGTTGTCCTAATCATCAATTGGTCTCCAAAATCGACGTTACTTTGAGAAATTTGATTGATTTGTTTCGAAACTCTCGGGGCGTTTTGCAATTTCGTTTTACATGTGTTGGATTTAATCAATCATCGAATCCTTAGTAAGATGTATGAGTGTTAAACAAGCTTTATTGTCAGTTGTGTAGTCGACGTCATGTTTTTATAGGACGTTTTTAAACAAAAAAAAGTTGCTAGAAATGAAAAAAATTGAAACAAAAACCCTGATTCAGGGTTTTCGTTTCAATAACCCAACACAATTTTCAAATTGGATAAATTTGGTGTCGTTTTGTTCGTCTCGCCGAGCTATAAAGAATGTTGACTTTGTTTTTTAAATAACGTATTTAAAAAAATGTAAAATTCAGGGTTTTCGTGTCAATGTTCAGACACATTCAGCCCATTTCGAGACGGCTAGCGTTGAATTTCGAGTGCCTCAAATTGCGTTTCGAGACTGCTAGCGTTCACTCTTAGCGTGTTGTCAGTTAGCGTTGATTTACGACGATTTCCGACAGTAACACATTTTCCAGAAATTAAAAAAATTTTTCAAAAATCAAAAAAATCCGTTTTTTGAGGCCGAGATCNTGCCTCAAATTGCGTTTCGAGACTGCTAGCGTTCACTCTTAGCGTGTTGTCAGTTAGCGTTGATTTACGACGATTTCCGACAGTAACACATTTTCCAGAAATTAGAAAAATTTTTCAAAAATCAAAAAAATCCGTTTTTTGAGGCCGTTTTGACCCCTCCCTGGGGGGTGTCACTAAATCGAGAGTTGATTGTATGCTGACAAAACTTTGTGCCCATATTTTCTCCTTTTTGCCCAAGACACTTCTTTATCCCGGCCAAAAACAACATAAAACCCCAAACCCAGAACACATGTGCGTATAAAAAAGAGTCATTAAAAACTCTCGTCCTGCCAATCCCCAACAGCGAGAAACGACTTCCAATCTGTTTCCAACCAAAAAAATTTGCCTAATAATTGCGCCGTTTTCAATGAGTGAAAAAAAGAAGAACTTGTTTTACACGAGATAGTGATACACACACACTATTCCGACGGGCGTGGAATCCCAAATGCCACATTCCGGAAACAAATCGATGACCGGTGTTGCTTCTCATTTGCACAACAATGATCTCTCTCGCTCTCGTAAAAAGATAGAAAATGTTTCGTATCACAGAAATGCTTTTTCGTACAACTTTTTTTGTAAGCTATGTTTTTTATGCCAAATTCATGCGTCCCAAGAAATCGTTTCGATAGAAAGACTCTTTCGGAAAATGAAGGTAATGTTGGCAAGAATTTTCGGATTTATTCGACGAGACGAACAAAACGACACCAAATTTATCCAATTTGAAAATTGTTTTGGGTTATTGAAACGAAAACCCTGATTCAGGTTTACTTTAGGCTTAGTTTCGAGTCATCTTAAAAAAATTTTTTTCTTTTGATTAATCATATTTTATACAAACTTTATGTAAACAAAAAAAGTAGCACAGCTTCCAAGTTTCCGTTTCGCTAAACAGCTGACATTTTCGTATTTTTATAGCGCGCACAAATTGAAGTGTAAATCTATTATTTGCCAACAAAGTTTTACTGCGCTTCAAAATTTCGGGGCTTTTGTTCTTTTTGAAGACCGGAAAGCAAAGATAGGTGCTTATTGATCAAGTTTTATGAATAAAAATGAAATTTTTACTGTTTTTCAACAAGCTCTAATTTTTTCACACAAAAAATTATATACAGGGGGGCCAAAAAAAGTGGATTTTTGTGATCCGGAAATTTATTTTTATACGAGTAATTTTATGAGGGGAATCGATTGCGCGCATTTCCGAACCCTGAAAATGCTTACCTGGCCCTGACTCAGGGAAAAACTGGGTTTTTGTTCATGCGAAAAATGACAATTATCTCTTCAATACCCAATTTTTCCCTGAATCAGGGTCAATGAAGCATTTTCAGTGTTCGGGAATGCGCGCAATCGATTCCCCGCATAAAATTACCCATAGTTTTTTTTAAATTGCGTGTGAGTTGTTGGCGAAATTTGAAATCTGTGTATTGCAACGAAAACATGAACTTCGCCCCTGAATCAATAAAAGTTGTGATTAACGCGAAAATTCAAAATTTTTTTTGCAGTTTTTGCAAGTCGATGAAAAACGAAAATTTTAAAAAAATTACACAACTTTTATTGATTCAGGGACAAATTTTCACCGCATTCATGTTTTCGTTGTAATAAACAGATTTCAAATTTTTCGCCAACTTCACACACCGAGGTTACCTCGAAAACTACGATTCAGAACATGCCGTAAAAACAAAACATGCCCCATTTTTCATGAACTTTTCGAATATCAACAAAAGAGGCGTTGGAATTTTCACCAAAAATTCGCAAAAGAAATTTTTTAAGAATGCCCAATGACTTTTTACACTGCATCCTTTTCATTCTCGTCATTTTTTTGTTGTCTAGAAGAGCCTAATATCTTTATTTGGCACACAATATATTTTTTCCTTCTGGTTTTTGCTCTCCGCCACTATGTAATAATTGAAATGGAAACACACAAACGGCTTCCGTACACCCATTCTTGGCCGAGCGTAGGAACGGGTTTTCACTTCATTTTTCGCGCGCGCATCACCGCAACATTTTTCAACGCTTCAATTTAACTCGGCGCTTTGTGGATTCGTTGAAATTATGGGGGTAATCATCAACGAATGATGAGCTAAAGTTTAGTTTTCTTGGCTAGGCTATTCAATTGATTTCATATATGCTTTCAAATTTTTCGGAATGCGAAAAAACACTTTCCTGATTCAGGGAAGACCTGTGTATTGAAGCGAAAAGTCGTAAAAATGCAATTTTTGCTTAAAAACGACCCATTTTTGGGTAAAAATGTGCGGGAAATCCGAATTTGGCTTTTATAAAATTCCTCGGATTCAAACAAAGCCGAAAATAACATATTTTGGTCTAAAAACAACGCTTTTTCCCCACACATTTTTACCTCAAATCGTTTTTATTCAAAAATCGCATTTTTGCAACTTTTCGCTTTAATACACAATACACTTTCCCTGAATCAGGGAAGCGTTTTTTCGCTGATTCTCACGACGATCCGTCGTTTTTATTCAAAAATCGCATTTTTGCAACTTTTCGCTTTAATACACAATACACATTCCCTGAACCAGAGAAGCGTTTTTTCACTTCGAAAATGTCAATTTCGGATTTCCCACATGTTTATCCTTAGAGGTGTCATTTCCAAAAAAATTTTTTCACGTGGGTGGTCCCCCTTCAAAAATGTTCGAGTATCGAAATGTTCGCCCTGATTTTAAAATTACCCGGCGGGTAATTTTTGCGGGAAATCGATTGCGCACATTTTTGAAGTATGAAAAAATTTGAACCTGATTCAGGCAATCTTCGCTTTAATACATCAGATTCTTCCTCCATTCAGGGCCAGGGAAGTTATGTTAGATTTTTGTTTAAAAATCATTTTTATGGGGATAATTTTATACGAGGAGTCGGTTGCGCGCATTTTCGATGCATGAAAACGCTTTCCTGACACTGAAACATGTAATTTTCGCTTCGATACACTCACGCTTTCCCTGAATCAGGGTCAAGGAAGCGTTTTCACGGTTCGGCAATACGCGCAATCGATTCCCTGCATGGAGAAACCTCCATAGGGTCATTTTAATAACGATACGATTGAATCTGCAAAAGCCGGTTACTTTCCGAACGACCCAATACTTTTGTCGCTGACTTTTTTGGCGAATAGTTTTTACTAAATTGCTAGAAAGTTTTTTTCTTGATTGCTCAGTTAGGGTGCGCGCTAGTAGTCGTGAAACGCATTTCACGACGATTTCCGAACTCTAGCCGTTCGGAAATTGTGAAAATGCACTATTTCCGGATGCTAGCGAATTTCCGAACGGCTAGCGCGCACCCTTAGCACTTGTATTTTGATTAGTGGCTAGGAATGCGTTCAAACATGTTGAAAAAGTTGTCGAAAAGTCGGAACATTTTTTTGACAACTTTTCAACATACTTGAACGCACCCTAGAAGAACAGTTTTTATTGCACGGTTGTTATTTTTGGGCCCAATCAGGGTGCGAAAAAGTAGGTGGTACCACCTTTTTGCCCCCTAGGCCCAGTACGTTTCGTAAATCGCTGAAGGTCCTTGAAAAACCTTAAGATTTTCACTAAACCCTCCAATAAGCCAACCAAAAATTGGCTCAATAATCGTCAAAAATAGAAAGGGAACGAATGTTTCATTTTCTTTTCCGGCCCAATAGCCCCATGAAATTGACTTGTCTCTAACTAACCCCCATCTTTGTTAGCCAATGAACGAACCTAATCTACTAGTAAAATTCATTGAGCTGCCAGCTGCTGATGTTGTGTATTGATTTATATTCTCCCGCTATTGTTTCCATTTTCTTTTTATGTTTACATTTTTCTTTTTAAGAAGTTGGACGGAATTTTTTTGCGATGACCTTTGATTTTTGATACAACTTGTGTTCTAATTTTTGCTGGTTTAAATAATATTTTTTAGAGGACGTGATAGTATCGGAAAAGCCGCCAGCCATGGAAACTAACTATGTAAGATTTTGAATTAAAAACTAGGGAGAGGGAGGGTTTTTAGAGGAGGGGGCTACAAAAAGGGGTCGTCCAGATATTACGTTATCAGGAGACAAAAGATCGGAGACACCCGACAAAAGTTTGGGGATACTACCGCTTTCGGATTTTCGTTTTTTGAAGAAATTTTCTTAGCATCCCTGCATAAGGAGGACCCTTATGATTTTTTGAATTTCCTATGATAACTTTATTATGGGTGCCCAATTTGTTTAAGAATGACAAATATGTCTATAGTCAGTTTCAGCTGGAGTGAAAAAAATTGCCCATCATAAAAAATTTTTGCTCCATTGCTTGTAAATTTTTTTGAAAATCCAAATTTTTGCCCTAATGGGATTGACCCCTGCGGTCCCAACTTTGCTTAACTTGCCAGATCGGACGAGTGGATTCCTTATCCACTGCACTATGGTGAGGCAACTTTTTTCACTGTAGCTAAAACGGATTATACTTTATTATAATGGACAAAATATTAGCGTTCTCAAAATTCTCATATTTCTGAAAAATTTTCAAAAACCTATAAGGGGTATTTTCATGCGATTTTTGAAAAAAAAATTTTGAAAATTTGTTACCAAAAAAAGTACGATTTTTTGGGCTTACCCTGTACATGCTTTTTGCTTGTTATCTAATTTTGCAAATTTTTAGCCAATTCCATACCGAAGCAAGCTCACGGAGCCTTTCGAACCGGGTCAGACACTAATTGTTAAGGGAAAGACTGCCGAAGATTCTGTTCGGTGAGAATTTATAACTGTTACAATATAAATTTCAAATTTTAGATTTACAGTGAATCTTCACACCGCTTCTGCCGACTTTAGTGGAAACGATGTTCCACTCCATATTAGTGTCCGTTTCGATGAAGGAAAAGTATCCTCACACACACCTATATTTTCAACAACAAAATTTTTTAGCTTGTATTCAACACTTTCAGCAAAGGAGAATGGGGCAAAGAAGAGAGAAAAAGCAATCCATGGAAGCGTGGGGATGATATCGACATCCGAATTCGCGCACATGACTCGAAATTCCAAATTTTCGCTGACCAGGTAAATTTTTTGCGCAGGTTGAGCCAAAAAATCATACTTTTGCGTTTTTTTGGCGAAAAATTTTTTTCGCATGAAAATACTCCTTATAGGTGATTTTTGAAAAAAATTGTAAAATTTCATCAAAAAACGCAAAAGTACGGTTTTTGGCTCACTCCGTATATACTACTTTCTAAAAATCATCGATAAATTGATTTTTTTTGGTTGAAAAATCGAATTTTTGAACAAAATTCTCTTTTATTTTCTCCATTTTTACTCTTCTGACTCCATTTTCTTTTCTAAAAAATCATTTTAGAAAGAAGTGAAAGAATATGAGCATCGTATTCCATTGTCTTCGATCACCCATTTCTCAATCGATGGTGATGTTTTTATCACGCATATTCATTGGGGTGGTAAATACTATGTAAACGAACGACTTTAAAATTTTTTTAAATTGTCGACTTTTAGCCAGTCCCATACGAATCCGGCGTTCCTGGAGATGGAGTCGCTCCCGGAAAATCGCTCTTGGTCTTTGGAACGCCCGAAAAGAAAGCCAAGCGTTTCCACATCAATCTGCTCAAGCGGAATGGCGACATTGCACTTCACTTCAATCCACGTTTCGATGAAAAAGTAAAAAAAGTTTATACGATTCGAAAAAAATCAACGTTTCCACATTTTTAGACCCAAAAAGGTGCGGGATGTATGTGTATGTCCAAAAAACATGATAGCCATCCGGTGCGGCATGTTTTTTTAAAAAGCACGAGTAGCTGTGCACACGTTTTTAGTTAGCTAAAAATTTTGCCGCTATCGAATTTTTTTAAGCTGATCGTAGTTTTAGTTTTTTTAGCACAAATAAAAATTCAAATAGTTTTATTTTGGGCTTTTTTAGACATTCATAGAGTTGACACGAAAGGTTGACACGATCAAGTTGAAATAAATTTTTCAAAAAAAAGAATAGGTTTGATCGTTTCGTGTCAACTTCAACGCTTGGATGATTTTCTCTCGCTCTTTTAAAATTCCAATCGTTTAGGGATTCCCCCGATTCTTGGCTAAACCACTTTTGCTGATAGTTTCTTATTTTCTTATGATTTACAATTTCTCCTCTCCAATGAGATATTTTTGCGCGATTTCGGCATTTGTTAAAACTATAAATGTGTGTATATGTTGTAGCCGTTGTTGAATTTCAGCTGATTAAGAGTTCTCCAGATCTGCTAGCTGATCTAGAGACATCGATTTTGAATCATGATCGGCTAGCCGATCAAGAGTTTCCAAGATAAGGTCTTAGCCTTAGGCCAATGCTTAGTTTTAAGCCAAAGCTTAGGCCAAGGCCAAGGCTGAGGCCTTATCTTGGGAACTCTTGATCGGCTAGCCGATCATGAGTCAAAATCAATGTATCTAGATCGGCTAGCCAATCTAGAGAATTCTTAATCGGCTGAAATTCAATATCGGCTACAGCATATAAATTACACAAAATAAATTTCAAAACAGGAAAATACAACAAGAAAATTAAACAATTTTTAATAAAAGCGTTTTTCAGCTAGAAATTGTAGTTTAGCTTCAATATTGAATTGCTATATATAAAAAAGTCCAACGTTTCACAATATGAAACAACAATTTTTAGGCCGTTGTTCGCAACTCTCTAATCTCTGGTGAATGGGGCAACGAAGAGCGCGAAGGAAAGCTTCCTTTTGAGAAATCCGTTGGCTTTGACTTAGAAATCCGCAACGAAGAATATGCTTTCCAAGTAAATTCAAATGATCATATCGTTACACAAATCATCTTTAGCTTTTCATCAACGGAGAACGTTTTGGCACTTACGCTCACCGTCTTGAGCCCAATGATTTGCATGGAATTCAAATCGGTGGAGATGTGGAAATCACCGGAATTCAAATCAAATAAAAAGTACAAACAACACTATCATTCAAATCTAAACTTATTCTTCAATTTATCTAATAGTAATTCGCTTAGCAGTGGTTTTTCTTATCTATTTCATAACGTAAATTTTGTGTGTTTTCTCAAGAAACTAATCACTATCAATTCTTACTGCCACTATGCTATCATTATTCATTTTAAATGTAAATCTGTTGATGAAAAAAGCTTATTTTTTTTAAATTTTGCATAATAAAGTATATAAAGTTACTATAACATAACGAGAAATGTCTTAGAATTCAAATGCGATCAAAAAGGATCAAGTTATATTAAGTCGTTCTAATCCTCTCAAATAATGATAATAAATATACATAGACCATATTGACCAACTAGTTAAAGCCAAATTAATCGAAAACATAAGTATCATTAATAAAGTTATTAGCTGTGCACCTAAATCAAAATTTAACATAGACTATATAGCCTATCATACTCAACTAGAATGGAAAAGATCGGCAAAAATTTTTTTCAAACAGTGCCCCTGTAGCCCCTAAGGTTACAGGGCTCATCCAGTGTCAGTTGTTGTGGACTGGCATAGGCAAGCTCACCCGGTCTTGTTTCTACTGCAATTCCGCTAGCATGTAATCTCACAAGTGGTCGCTTATTATGTACAGGGTGTTCAAAAAAGTTCGGTCCCATAATTTATTAGAAATGTTTTATGTAAAAAAATAAGCAAAGTTTATTTGAAACCTAACAAAAAACAACAACAACAGCATAATTAAACTATTTATTTTCGAAATGACCTCCTTGGGCATCAATGCACTTCTGTAAACGCTTGGGGAAGTCGTCCACCGCTCGGTCAATGACATCTTGTGGGATTTTGTTCCACGCTGCCAAACTCTTCTTCAGCGCTTCGATCGACTGGTGGGGCTTTGAGCACGCTTCCAAAATGCTCCAAATGCTGAAGTCCATCACGTTCAAATCGGGTGAATTCGGTGGCCAATCTCCGTTGTCTCTCTTCGAGCTGATGTCAGCCTCGATGAACTCCGGCACGTTGTCTCAGATCAAATTCTGAGTTTCTTCGGCCTTATGCGATAGAGCCCCGTCCTGCATGAAAACCCATTCTCGCTGCCCGTACGTTCATCGAGCCCATGGTAAAACCTTCTTTCGCAAAAATTCTCGGTAGCCGGGCCCGTCGACCTTCACACCCTCGGGGATGAAGAACAACGGGATTTTGACTCCATGCCCAACTCCCGCCCATACCATGACCTGCTTCGGCTTCTGGGTGCGCTCCACAACACGTTCCTCCAACGGGAGGGGTTCTTCGGACCACTGACGATCGTTTTGGGGGTTATGGCTTTGCAAGATGTCGAACCACTTCTCGTCGGTGAAGAGGATGAATCGGTGTCTTCCCCGGGCAAATCTTCGCTGAAGTCTGAAAAAATCGGGTCAACACGAAAAAAAATGAAAACACCAACCTTTTGCAGCGCGTTAGCCTCTTCTTCTTGGCGTTTTCATTCAGACCCTGGGCCTTCACCTTTTTCCGTGACTTCATTCCAAGATCTTCGTGCAGGATTGAGTGGACAGATCCAACTGATACCCCAACTGCTTAGGCCATTTTTCTTATAGAATTTTTTCGGCTATTCGGATTTCGCTGGATTCTACCCTTGATTTTTCTCTTGTTAGCCGGCGTGCGAGCAGTTTTTGGCCTTNGACCATTTTTCTTATAGAATTTTTTCGGCTATTCGGATTTCGCTGGATTCTACCCTTGATTTTTCTCTTGTTAGCCGGCGTGCGAGCAGTTTTTGGCCTTCCGCTTCTGTGTCGGTCTTCATAACTTCCAGTTTTTTGGTATCTGTGGATTATTCTTCCAACTGTCTTCCGATCAAGATTCATAGCCGTGGCAATTTGATTCGCATTTTTTCCTTCTTCAAATAACCGAATAATACCTCCTCTAAGCTCTTTCATTCTAAAAAAATTCAATTAAAATTGCAAATCAATGAAAATCGTCAGTAAAAACAAAGAAATGTTTATGGGACCGAACTTTCTGAACACCCTGTAGTCTTTGTATATTAATAGTGTCCTTAGTTGCTTATAATAAACTATATAATCCTACTGTTAGCCAACCCTACAAGGCACCATATACAGAGGCCACCCCCCCCCCAGTCCCGAGGTTTCTGGCTACGCTACTGTTCCCAACATACCTGTATCAACAGTTTTAACAGAAAATCCAACAAAGAATGAACTCAAAATTTTATAATAGATTTGAAATTTGGGATCGAGCACCGAGATCATGGCTAGAATAATACAAACAAAAGAAAATACTATACCAAAAACCTAAAATTGTTGACACTATGAAGCAATATGTTTGTAAAAACCTACGCCGAAAACTAAAAATGGGATCAACCATCGACACTTTTTGCTATACACTCCATAAATTAATGATGCACAAAAAGGTATCTCTATTGCTACCATGGCAAAAAACATGTACAGGCGGATAGCACTCATTATGATAATTTGAAATAATAGTGACAAAACTGGAACAAAAGAAATAAA